>LOND01000595.1:91377-110759 GCA_014220965.1 Paragonimus kellicotti | reverse complement strand
CACCATTTTTGTTTAATTTTGTGATGGTCTTGTTCGCTACTTTGTCGTTTTGATGACTTCAGTGGGTATTATCGAACGAATTAAACAATCAGTGGACAATATAGTGGAGGATTGTCTCCGGCAATCACAAGATGCCGGCGTAGACCTTCTATCTAGTGGAAGGCTGCTCTTGATTTATGTTGACGGACCTCGACTATAAAGGTGCGTTTCGATTCGGATGGATCGATCTACACTTTTAGAGTCGCTTAAACGCAGGGGTGTACCGACTAAGTATGTGAACATACTGTCGGCGCTTTATTCCCATACTTCAGCTCAGGTTAGGGTTTACGGTGAACTGTCTGACAGTTTCAGCACCAGGAGCGGCGTACGTCAAGGCTGTCCTCTTTCACCATTTTTGTTTAATTTTGTGATGGTCTTGTTCGCTACTTTGTCGTTTTGATGACTTCAGTGGGTATTATCGAACGAATTAAACAATCAGTGGACAATATAGTGGAGGATTGTCTCCGGCAATCACAAGATGCCGGCGTAGACCTCCTATCTAGTGGAAGGCTGCTCTTGATTATGTTGACGACAAGGTGTTGCCGTTTGACAATTGCCAAGCAGCACAATCAACACCATTTCACGTCCCGCTAAGTAGCTTGAATTCGCTTTGCAGCCTCAAAATGCAAAGTGCTTCTGCAAGATTGCTGTGATTACGTAGATTTAATGTTAGATAATGAAGTCATGGAGATTGTTGACCGGTTTGTATACCTGGGAAGCTGCATCAGCGGTGGTGGCGGTGCAGGGAATGAAATAGAAGCGCGTATCTCTAAGGTTAGGGCGGTGTTCGCTAATCTTAGGACATATCTGACGACAGAGAAGTATCTATCTGGTGCCTAACTGTCGCGTTTATAGGACGATAGTGCGGACTGTATCATCTATGGCAGCGAAACCTGGCCGTTCAAGGTAGAAGACGTGAAGCCTCTTCAGGTGTTTGCGTTCGATCGCTCGTATCGGGTGGCACCAACGAGTAAGCAACGAGGAGGTTAGGAAGCGGGTATTTGGTAGTGATTGTCAAAGTTCTTTCGTTCACTCTTACATTTGCACAGACTTAGATGGTTAAGTCATGTACTAAGGATGCCAGCTAGTCGTTGCCACACCGAGCACTCTTTGCCGACGCTGCGGCCGACTGGCGCAAGGTGCGAGGTGGACAGATGATGACCTGGCGTAGACAAATGAAATCGTTCACGAAGGGGTTGGCTACTGTAGATCGGGTTCGTCTCCCGGGCTGGGGCCCTCGCGACTCACAGAGTCGGTGGCTTGAGACGTTAGGTGAGATGGCGGCTAATCGAGCTCAGTGGCGTGAATGTTGTCGTTGTTTGTCCGAGTTGTCTGTGAAATGAATGCGTTTAATGACGTGGGACAGTGGAAGTCTTGTTGATGACGCCTTACTTTCACCTACAGCTTGGTTGTTTGTTCTGCAAGGTGTAGGCACCTTGATGTTGAATGTTTGAATATAGACGTAGCTATTTTTAGTAGTTAGGTCCCTTCCCGTCCCTTCTTTTATCCCCTTCTTTTTTGCACAGGATTTGCCTTTTTTTCATGATTGTATGGTAATTAAGCATCAATTGGAACCACTGATGATGATAATGATAGTCTTCCGTTTAACACGGCTCATGTTGAACAGCCTGAGGTGAATAATTTTACTCGATGAAAATGTGGATTTTTTCATACCATGTGGTGCGCAACATGCGAACCACAGCTGGGTTTCACTTCTATTCGTGTAGCTCCGTCAAGAACATGTCATTGGGTGATACAGAGTGCGTTTGAGACAGTTTTTATTCTGGACGACGCGTTGCAGCGTGACCGCATTAGAAGCGTTCCAGACGTCATCTTTTAATCTTGGCCTTATTTTTCCCATGATTTTAAACGTCACGCTTAAAAGTGACCGGTTTTTAACAGCTGGTTTGAATTGTTCTCTAAGCAATTATTACGTCCACCTTTTGATAGTTTCCATCGCAGGATTACCTCACTTCGACAGGTGGCTGACACGTTTGTTCTACGGTTGCATTCTGGGAGGATGCCACCAGTCTTCCGTTCTTCTTTATGATAGCAACGATAAGAGTGCCCAGTGCTTCAGTCTCCAGAACTAAACGGGACTGGTGATTGGCGGTTGCAACCACGGTTTTCACCATATCATTTCGAAACGATTCGAGTTGTGTGCGAATATTACGCGATAGAGGGAAAGTGCGATTCTTGGCCGGCAGATGCATTTTTTGGAAAATTGAGCGGTCCATGAGGAATCGAATAAGCCCACAATATCTTGTTGTGATTTGATATCTGTTGGTGAAACTAATCGCAAAGTGTTTGTAGTGTTGTACAGTCTGGCTTCATCAATCGACGCGGAATTTTGTGTCCGAATAGGTTTATTTCTTGGGCATTGATAGCATTTTTCGCCGATTTTTATCCCATGCCGTTAGGCGACATCAAAGAGACTCCTCAGGTTTTTTGTCATAATCTTTCGCATTTGCACAGCCCACAGTTATTTATTTTGTTTAGGCAAACATGGTGCACGATCGTTCATTGTCGAGCACTTTGTTCAAAAACACGCAGAGTCGTTGGTCACTTCAAACACCGTATAGCGGAATTGGCGAAGGTTTCCCAAAGTTTCTCGGGTGGTCTATCTTCTCTCTTGTTCTTTAACTTATTTGATGAAAGGTTAGATGTTTTCACAAGTCAGCTCACTAATCTTTAGTAGTCAGTAGGCGTCAGATCATGCGCATCTATTATTGGTGAGACCATAATCCCCTACCATTGTTACTTTATGCCGTTCGTTCATTGTTACCGATATCTTGGCGTGCCAGTGAAGAAACAGTGACTCATTAATACGCTTCCTCAAGACTACCTGGATTTCCAGTAGGATGAACTTTTCGTCAAAAGTTTGGTGTCGCGATTTGGTTACTGTGGGCTCACAATTGGGTGTTAGGTTTTCAAGCAAAATGATACGTTCGATGTGTGCTGCAAGCAAACTGTCTAAGGCTAAACTGCCTAAGGTATTTTTTGGTTAAAAGGAATTTAGACTTTCTAATGGAAGTTCGAGAAAATCGTGTTCAAGGAACATTTCAGCGCAGATATTAGACAGCATACAAGGCCCGAGTCGATAATAACAACAATTTTAGTAACGTTTAATAACACATCGGTGACCTTGTGCGGTAGTTAATCAGGTGAAGTCCATGGTTGTATTTCATGACAGTTCTCCGCTTTAAAGTCTCGGCGGAGGTGAAAAAATAGCAGTCGGAACTTCTGGTTTCCTCTGAAGCCTGCAGGGGTATTCTGTTTACTGATAGTTCGGTAACTGCATTTTAGAGGTATAATGGAACAGCTGTGACAATCAAAGGAAAACAGGGGTTCATAGGCTGATACACCCTACGTGGATATAATCACAGATCAGCATAACTTCTGGCAATCATCCATTTTACCATAACCCGTGTAACCCGTCCATCCCAAAACACTTGAACCGTGAATGTCAGAGCTGCTGTTGGCAACCGGTAATACCTTTTTTTGAAGAGGTTGAGTTAAAGAACTAGGGTCAGATAGTGTCCCGGGTTTTAATGTTGAGGAGCAATAAGAAAAGAATACTGAGGGAGTACATTGTGATCACTGCTAAGTCATTTCAATAAGCCGAACTTGGCCAAGGGAGCGACCGTTTCTCAAAGAGTTGCTGACGTACGCTGCATTCTGATTTTGAACGTTTCTACAGTTGTATCTTTTTTGTTCTGTTGAACGGCGACACATCCGAATTTGAGGCGGTCCACTTTGGCGCGTGCTTTGGCGAACACGTTGTTGACTCTGTGTGCTACCACACGTCTTGAATTACTTTTCTTTGGAAAACCTGGATGGGAACGCAGTGGCTAGCCTTGGAACAGAGTCAAGAACCTGGTCGTTTGACCTACTTCTATCATCACTTGATGCCATCCGGGTTCATAATTCATGGTTGTATGTTTGTGCTTGGAAGTATTATGATGTCCAGGACGAGAACTGGTAGCGGTGACATGTTGGTATTCATTATTTAAATATAGGTTGCATTCCTTTTTTATACTTTTTTGGTCATATCTCGTTTGACACCTGACATTTTTTCAAGCATTGTGCATTCTGGCTTGTCGATGTCGACTAATGCTAGTACGGTTTATTGGTGCGGGTTTAACTTCTGTGTGTAGTTGACCAGTCTGAAAGTCCTTTGCCCACGTGAACAATATATCACATCATATCGTATTATCAAGTGCTTTATGGAATCAAAGTTCGATGTTCTGTTGTATGTTATACCATAGACATCGTGTGCAATTGTTCTTCGTTATTATGTGTCTTTAGAATATTACTTCGTCTTCGCTTAATGCCCCATAATGTTGATCATAATGTTATTGTTATTTGATTCCATTAATTGATAATCAGATCGACGAGATGCCATTCAGAAGAAAGCCTTTACCAACTGGGTCAATCATCATTTGTCAAAAGTATGTCCATCTGTATGAATTTTACTCACTTTTGCGTTGCTTAATCGATTATTTGTCAGTAAACCCTGGAGAGCCAACGGTAAGCTTTCAAAAGCGACTGAATGTCACTTTTGTCTGTGTATATCACTCACTTTCTGGCTCGATCTTTGCACGCATTTTTCGTATAAGAACGTATCTTCCTTCGTTTTCAAGCTAACCACACTTTTACAGCTGATGGGTACGTATGCAATGATTTCATCTTTGTGTCTCTTGACCGTCTTACTTAAGCGGCTCGTGGTGACACAAAGCTGTCAAGTTTCTTATTACGCAGCGCATCTAAAACAGTTTGGTGTTCGTACAAAAAAAGTTTTGCACATACCGATGTGTTTGGTGATGTTAAGCTGCTACTCATGTTACCATTTGTAACTTTTACACAAATATGAAGGAGGGTTAGAAATTGATCCTCGGCTACCACATTTCTTGTAACCGGTTAACTGTTGACGTAAACAGACATTTCTGAATCGGTAGTCAGACGGTTTGATCGGGTTTGTTGAATTCATCGGTCTGTTAGTTAAGCTAGGATTTATGATTGTTAATCTGACAGACGTTTAGTGATATGACAAACAAATATGGTGAACATAATCAAAGCGTCAAACTAACAACGTTCCTGATTTGCAGTGTCTGGCAATTGGCCTTTTTTCCGCCTGTTCTATAAACTGACTCCTTTTCGGTCTTATATCCATAGACAATGGTATTTGGTGGTAGAGCTCGCCAAGGTTCTCTCTGTCGTTGTCGGCAAACACCGGGTTCGTGGAATATTTTCCGTCTTTTGACTGTACTATGGGAAGACCGCATTCTTCCTTTCTGCAGTTTTAACTATTTTGTTTGTCGATCACAAATATTTCGGACTTTTGTCTTTGTACTTCGCCGACGATTACCGAGTTACCTCGACTGTGAGTTGCTGGTAAGAGTTCTCATGAACACCACCTTGGCACCGTTGGTAAACACTTAGGGAGATTCGAAAAGGTCGATGGCCTATTTATTACTATTTATTCATCGTGTCGCTGGCAAAATCGAAGTACAGTAGAATACTCAACAGATTTTGAAGAAACGTTCGATGGAGTGCAACACATGTTGTTCGTTCAGTGTTTTAACCAATGCTCGTTTTCGACGGACAGCAGATCGGCCCCTTTCCGTGTGTCGCCAACTCTTATAATTTTCATCTAGTTAACCATAACGTGGCTATTTGAGCTTGTTTTCGAATGAGTCGGTTGCATGATTGTCGTGCTAGACGTTCTCGTTGTTCACAATGGGTATCGTCTGATCGACTTGGTTGTCATAAGACCGAGTGATACATCACCGCCACATCTACGCTGAGACCACATACACTAAGTAAATTACACGCATCGGTGCTGACCGGAGGAAAGGATTTTCAGAACTATGCGCAATCCAGATTTGTATCTTTGAAATTTACAAATAACAGCCCTACTTCACATCGATCACTTCGGGTTTGAGACTACCAGAAGCTGACAACACCATTGGCTACTCATTTGCTTAATCCTCTGGTGCCATTTAATCAGTTTCAGGGCACTTGTCACCAGAAAGAAGTGTTGAAAACAAACAGTTCATCGTAACCGTTTCATAGTTGTTAAATCTCCGTCGCAAAGATGGTTACTTTGAACTTTTGCGAAATTTTTGTTGTGGCAAAACGATACGGTAAGCATAGGCACTATCAGCTCCCGGCGGAGAATTTTTTCGTGTTCACCTTTTTGTCATTCTCAGCAGACTACAAAACGTGGACTTCCAACTGAGTAGTGGTACACCGTGTATGTTAGATAATCTGAGTACGTTGATGAGGAACCTCACAACTACAACTCAAATTGGGTTCGTCTTGAACGTTATCGTTTAGACTGCCGAATTTTGTAGGCTGATCTCCCGTTCCTGGTTCTTCACATCTCTTCACGTCGCACGGCGTTCTGCTTTTCGAAACTGAGATTTATTCAAGGTTACTTTTTAACGTATGGCGGAACGATGCAGTGTACGGCAAACTCCATGCTTTTTCACTTTACCCAGTTCTGCTTTGTGTAACCGTTTTAACAGTAGTGCATTCCTTCCAATATCTTACGTACGCTGATCAGTCGTCAACTTAGTCTGGTTGTTTGACTTCTTTGATGGGTTATTTTCATACTTACAGGAATAGTTTGATCGCGAGAGAACGCGCTTTCACTTTTGAACGCCATCATCAGACTAGAGCATTTTTCGACTGACAACGAACCGTTTATCTTGTTAAATGAATGATGAATTAGTGATTGACTTTATTTTCTGTACCTGATCGTCTCCTTTCATTGTGGCCGTTTTTCATTTGTTATTGACAATGCAATTAGTGATATTATCACACTGTCCGATTTGGTGTTGCGGTTTTCATGTGCTGTTGTCTCGCATAATCATATGTTAAACTGTGATGCCAGACCCTATTCCATCTATGACGCTCAGAAACCAGACGTCATCCTGAAAACACCAGGTTCAATAAACAACAGTTAAGCAGTTGGTATAGCAGGGGGCAAAATACAGTTTTCGGTGTCACATAAAGAAAATTGTAAAGAGAAAGAGCAGGAAAACTTTGTTCGGAAATGGTTAGGTATACATATATACATGATGATAACTCTGTTCATACAAACCAATAAGAAACCCATTATTAGTCGGTTAGCATCGTTGTAATTTATTCGTCGATGCTGACGATTCAGGATGACTGTTCCAGACATATATGTGCTGGTCTCACTTCTTCAGGACAGTGTTGTACATTAATAGATTCCCCCTCCCATTGCAATCTGATAATCGATCCGTACTGACATTAATCTGTCCTTTCGGTAGCCAGTAGGTTGCCAGTATACTCACAATGTTTTCCAGCAAAGATGTACCTTTCTGTTGGGCTTAGGCCAATTTCTCTGGATTCTTATCATTGTTGTTCAACACGAGGCACACAGTGTCCAAAAATTAATTAAGCATGACCATGTTGGTTAAAATGAGCCGAATTGTTTGTCGCCTCGATGTTTGATTGTCTAGCTGACAAGTGTAAAACTGAAGTACGAATGTGCTGGTATACTTTAGACAGGTTATTCATTGCACTGAGTCGGCTGGGTTTTAAAGACTTCACGAACCGCAGTGAGGCGATACATCGTATACTATGCAATTGAGGGTTACCACTAAAAAGAACGACGACTGCTTACAGTCGGTAGGCTACCGCTAGGCTTACAAATCGATACGACAAGTGTTCTACCGGAATTTATGCACCCGAGGTCTATCAAAGTCAAAAGACTGTCTTGGTCAACTCGTGATGATTCTGTAATGAATAACGTCAAGCAAATGCAATAATGAATGGGAATAAATGATAGTTAATCCGAGGAAAATAGTCCACGGACACGTAGCGTCGTAATAATAAAATACTGTAGTCAGCTCAGCGAATCAAGTGTGCTGCAATTGATAAGCAAACGTTGGTCAAATGGGGAGAAGGCAAAATAAATAAACATGTCGACGAAAGTTACACAGCCGTTAGTTAGACAAAACACACATGTTTTTCAGCAAATGAACCGAGCACTCTATGAGCAGCTTTTTTTGAAAGCAGTGCATTGTATCGAAGTAGTTTTATGTTGCGTGGATCAACAATGCTTTCAAAGTTCCTCGGCTTAATACATTTGTTTACTCCCTGGACTTGTATCTATGGTTCGCTAGTTCAGTTTTCTGCATACACCATGGGAGAGATTACTCAGTCAAGTTGAATATCACTCACATTTGGTCGCAGCCTTTGCCTTTAACTACGACTTCCGGATGTCGCATTTTGAAAGAAGAAGCTAAACTCGAGTTTCGCTCACATTTAAATCGAGTTTAGTTGGTTCAATGAAATCAGTTGTTCCAACCTAACTCAAAAAATCCTACTCTCTGGGTTATTATCAGTTGGGGTAAGCAAAGCGAATCTATGTATTCTACTTTTTAAATAACCGGATAAGCTGAACACTATTTACATGAGGTTGTGGTTGGGCGTTTAGATGTACCTATTTATGATCTTACTGGTGTAGTTAACACGCTGGTCTCACAAACACGAAGGTGGGGGACAAATTCCGATTTTGACAAGGATACGCATTACTTATGAGTTTCTGTAAGAGTGCATCTCTAGTCTAGTGCTCTCTTTCTAAATGCGTTAGCCGAAAGGCCGAAGTCATATGTGGTTGGCGTTCAGTTTGAAGTAGTCTTAGTCCCAGAACCTCCATCACTGATTAATCGTTCAGCTCACCCCAGCGTTTGTTGCGTCTTAAATGGTTGACGTACTCGGCTTGTCTTACATTTTTATTATAATCTGTCGCATCAAGTTCCAAAGAGTTTTACTGTGGCAGTAAATTAAACTACACTTGTTCCAATAAGTAGCATGGACATGAGGACTGTGTGCAAAAAAATGGATTGAGCAACGCCAGTACAAGCTTCCTACTTGTTAAAATGATTGAGAACTGTCGTCTTGTATAAACTGGCATTTGGTACACCCTTTTATGAAGTATTTTTCCATTTATTTTTCTTGTCACTGTTGAAGGTGTCATTTGTGTGTCCGCCTCGCGTCACCTTTCAATGGGTTGTTGAAATCGTAGTGCGATATTTCTGTTATTTTTGCTCCGTAGCAATCTGAGGTTTGTATTGCTTGTTTGTCCGTCTTTCCTAACATTGTTTTCGCAGTTGGCTTTCTTTGGAAACCGATCCATTTTGTATCCGATATCGTTCGCAAATTTCTCCCGAGCCGAATCGATCGAAAAGTATGTATGTAGTTTCTGGATTGGTGTATAGTTTTACGTACGAAAACAAGCGATCACGGCACACTTTTAGTCTGATTCCCATTCTTTTCTCACAATTGTCTAAATCAGTTTGTCAACCTTGTCTGGTAAGCACGTATGTATCGCCGGTTCGTAGCTTGCTAGTGTTTCCGCTTCTTAATTGTCCTCATTATTTCGGGCAATGTTTGGCCCGAATTTGAAGTTTGCTTTAGCATCCAGCATCTATGATCGCGACAATTTGATAGCAATGTAGTAGTCGACTTCCTTTTTCCTAAATCCTGATTTGCCATTTGTTTGGCTGTTTAACTATTGATTGGTGAATCTTACGATCTAGTAACACGTCAGCGTTTGTCTGCTCACCGTCACTATTCTCGGCCGCGCTCCGGTGCTAAGCAAGCAAGTTGTCGTTGTCGTTGTGGACAATGTGATTTCCTCTGTCTGTGCCCTCAGCAACCAGCACGAAGTCTGCTGCGTTGTTTGTTTTGCTTGATCACTGTGCCCGAGTCGCGCGGCATTATTTCCAATTTTTCTACACTTTTTATCAACGCCACTCATAACGACAAGTGGAAAATCTTGTCTTTGAAAAAGCTAATGGTATAGATACCTATGCATAATGTGAACAAAGCTGTGATAAAAGTGTTATTATTATCATTTTTGTGCATAGTGCTTCCAGCTTCCATGCTCAGTAGCGGGCTCATGGGGTGACCATGCACCATTCCTGTCGCTAGTGATCCGTTGATTCATGTCCCCGTGATTGGCAGGATGCTTTCTGTGGTCAGCGGACGAGTGCCATGTCACAGCGTTTCTAACCAGTCACGTGCCACTTAACCTTTAGTGAACACCTGATATTTTAGAGTGATCTTGGTTGCCGGCCGCGAATCCTCTTCGCTATGCTCCTGTTGTCGCCAGTTCTCTACACAAGTACGTTCTCATATCCCGCGTGTAGTATTGTTCCTAACCAGCAACCTGAGGACTGTGTTGTGCACCTCGTCAGAAGAAACTGGGCAGAGAAAATTATCGCATGACCATCACCTTGCAAAGCGACGGAGCTGTTTGCGCTCTTTTACGTTCTTGGCGGGATCAACTTACATGGCTGTTAAAACTCGCGAAGGCATGATTAAACACTTTTGCCACTCGGAACTTCCATTCTATTTTCCTCTTATCTGTTGGTATTCCAAACATCTTTACCATCGTTCTGTTTATCTTCCACGAACTGTTTCTAGTCCAAACTAAATAATCAAATACTTTCTTCGTTTCGCCTGAATGTGTTTTTCTGTGTCTGCGCTATGAACGCTTGTGCACATGTTTATATTATATGCATCTGTTGTATCGTGGATGGCGTGACTCATCTGCCAATGTTCATGTTATCGTGTCTTGCGGACCAGTGAGTGAAGTGTGATTATTTTACGCAAGATTTGAAAAACATGCGATGATTTCCTGCGTCAGGTTGTTCGTGGAAGTTCTTTATTTTTCGTTGTAAGATTTATCTAATTACTTTTAAATAATCTGGTCGAAAGGAAGTCACCTGCTACCAGAATGCACTCACTCTTCAAGGAACCTGGACACCAATTAAGATAATCGGGGTCACATCGGCTCGACGTAATGTCACTAAGGATCTTTGTAAAAGTGTTAGGTCAAAACAAACTTGCCCTGAAGAATTCGTTTTGTATCCATCGTTATGATTTGAAACCTTATTGGAGATGTTGGCTTCTCACGATTCGCTCGTTGTCGCGAGCCCTCACGCTGCCTTCAAGGTCGTCAGTTTTTATGTGTGCCTGAACGTTTTCTTTCCTTATTGGAATTTCCTTCGGATACTCTCACGGGGTCACTTCCAAAGATTACAGCACGCTTATTTCTAGATAGTAACATCCACTAGTTTTTATCCTTTTGTTCATTTAATCATGAGTAACTCCGTTTATATGTACTTTTTCCATTTATTGTTTACGTGATACTAGAAGGTTTAATTTACAATACAACGTAATTTCTACCGGACAAATGACCTTTCAGTTACTTAGTGTTTGAGTTTGCCTGCACTTCGAGGTGTACTCTATCAGATTTTTGAACTGTTATTTATCAAGAGACCAGTCACTTGGAGATTTTTTTTTACACCGGTCGTAATCTTGTGAAAAATGAGTAATTGCCGACGGAGATCGATAGCCTGTCATTTACTTCCCATCCTACTCTACAATGGTCCGCTGGACTACCAAAATGGAATTAGCTGACCTCACACCTCTTTCCAAATCACCAGGCATGCTCTGGGATCAGTAGCTATTCCAAACTTGTTTGTCCCTTACGATTTATCCTGCTTTCAGAGTCGAATGGTATCTGTACTCAGTGCGCTTGATTCCGACAGGTCTGTTTTGCAACCAGTGCATTCTGATTCATTATACCAAATTTTTACTTTCGTTTTGGTTTGAGCCAAAACTGTCACGCTTGAATTTCCAATGGTTATTATGTCCTGCGATGCAAAGCGTTTTAGTGTATCATCAAGTCCTTGACTTCAGATTCAAGTGGCGGACTATCTCACTTTAATTCACCTTACCATAACCGAAAGTCGGACCGGATGTCTGGCAAGTGTTTGAATAACTGTGAGACTGTATGTGTAGCTTCGCACAAGATTACAATCTGTCTCAAATTGTGCTTTTTTTTTATACCGGACATACACTCTTCGATTCGTTTGTTGTATTGTTGGTCTACCATCACTGTCGAAGATGAAATTTTGGCTATCATTTCATACATTAAAGGTGCACTCAATTTAGTCTTGTGTGTACTCTCGCACGGTGTGCTGACAGAGAACTGCACATTCGGGCGTAGGCTACTGAGATACGAATCCATGATATCGTTTGCGTACGTTGGCTTCTGAATCTGGGGACGTCTCTAGGTCCCTTACAAGTACATTCCATGATAGACATCTCAAAGGCGCTTTCTTTCGTTCATACGGTAAAATCTTATCACGTCTGCAACCGTTGAGATTTCGTCCCTGTTATAGCAAATTTTCAAGCTGTATAGTCATTCCACAATTTGTCGACGGTTTTAACTGAAACGTGAACGCGCACAAGAAGTGTCTGTTGCTAGCTGGTCGTCGTAGGTTGTGCTCGCATTGAGCTAGCAAATTTGGTTATCACAACCGATGCCAATCTTGATTTTTTAATCGAATGACTGTTTATGCATTTTCTGACTTCACCTACCCAGTTGTGTGCCAAATGCTCCTATGTGACATATCTGGCGAGTGATCGAGTCGGTAAGGTAGGCAGACAGTGTGTTGCACTTCTGGCTTTTGGCCAGAGCCTGTTTGCGTTCTGTTAACTTTAACCAGCTCTTCGGATCGATTTTCGTGCATGTATTCCAAATGGTTTTCGATGGTGCAATTCGTATTCTGACTGCCTCCAATTCTAGCGTTCGTCTGTTTTTTCCCCCATAGTTCTAGCATACACACACACATCCGCGCGTTCTGTCTGCGCTAATAGATTTGGTTTCCAATTTTGTTTCTTATTGAACAGCGTAACTGTTGGGTACAGGATTTGTTCATCGATTTGCGGACTGGTTACCTTCTGGTACGACTGCTCGAAATTCTGACGGATGAAGTGCTTGTAAGTCATTTCTGAGTTGTATTGCTAGCTAGCTAGAATCCGTTTAATCGGGTTGTTGCTTCGTGAGTAGCTTTCATTTGAACGTTGCGATCTCCAAACACACTGATATTTCTCTTGTTTTGCTTGATAAACCCTCTTGGATATATCACTGTTTGCCTATAGCTGTGCTGTCGAATCTGTCCCTTCGGTTGTAAGCGTTTGCACCATAGCTCAGAGTCAGTTATCCTCACATTGTCGTTTCTATGGCACTAACAATAATTGGGTTATTATCTTCAACGCATATTATGCTGTGAAGCCAGGAGCGTTGTTTTATTTGTCGGATATTAATTACCTCATAGCCTCTCTACCCCTAACACACTGTCGCCTAACCTCTTGGATTTATGCACACTTTCATCAATCCGATCAAGAGGTATCACTCTGTTATCCTGCTTATTCTGTGCGGGGTCTGAAATTCGGTGTGCGTGCTAGCTTCTGCTTGGTTTGATGCACTAATTCGTAGGTTCGTCGAAGACACTTGTCGCAACCATTTGGTTCCAATGACTTCCAGTGAAGTGATGAACAGCCGTTTCGATATTTTTGGGTCTCAGCACCACGCACACCGTGGTTTTGAACTCACAACCTGTGAGAAATGGTCAGACGTTGTCGATACACTTATCCACTAAATCATATCGTGGCGTTGGGGCTAAACTAAAGTATGCGAGTTACTTTACCTAGTTGTTGGATTTCTTTTCCCCGTTCAATTCCTTGAGGTGTGTCGTGCCTTTGTAACTCCGGTATTATTGCAGCTTTCCGACACTTCGTTGACTCACTGGAACCAACTGGTTGTAGAAACTTCTCTTACTCCCTCTTGAGGCTGTCATAGTTTCCCGTCTATGACTGCCAGAAGTGCAACAGATAAGGAATTAACCTACTAGTTAGAATTTGCTTGAGACCGATTAAGCGTCCATCATTCCAACACAACTTGTGAACAATCAATGGTTGTTCCTTTTTTGTAACGTTTCACTCCCACCACAGAGGCTTCTTCAGACTTGAATAGACTTCTGTGTCAGGATGGAAATATCACCAGTGAACCAAATTAACAATTGTCTACGAGTTGTTCGGAAATTAGGGAAACTAACCATTTATTCATCAAATCAATTTATTCTCATTGCTTTACATGTTGGTATCAGTCGGCACGCGTATAGTTTCTTGTGGGTTCATGTAAAATAACTGATCGACTAACTGCGTAACTACTGTTGAGTGCACATGGCTTGCGTCCTCGATTAATACAGGTTATTCACATTTGTGTGACCATGGGTCATTGTCCTTGGGCAGTGGTAGGTGCTGTTATGGTTACCGTTTTGACAGTCTTCTATTTGGGTTGTTTCCCGTTTTTCGTTTTGTAATTATCCTACTTGAATATCTGAACTACCGCCTCCGTTTTATTGGTTTACACGCGGCCTAACGTGTATCGCTCCAAGGAGGTATAGACTTCTAATCCTCTTAATCTGCCAATAGGATTACTGTGGCAGTATAGTGTGAAGTTCCTCATCCGTTTCTTGCCGCACTGAGTCTGTTTACTCTGTTATTGTGAGCTGGTTTTATATCGTTGCGGCGATTATTTACGCCATTTCAGTGACCCTTATGAGTTTACCGTAGGGCGTCTTCAAAATCACGTCACGTTTAGGAGGACTTGTTTGCATTGGAATTGTGAATTTTCGGCTGTGTAGTCATTCAGAGAACATAACGTATGGACGAATGCGCTGATTAAACGTCACATTGTAGGTTACGCACGTTAACGTTTTCTGAATTCATTTGGAAATATTGTAAAGCTTGCGGGACAAGTATGTGGGAACTGTTATACTGTTGGCCAGCTGTTCGAGCTGTGTTTTAAACGTTCGACTTATTCATGTATAACAAACACGTTGAGTGACTACAGTATGCAGTACGTGAGAAGAATCATGAAGGTTACTTAACAATTTTTTTTATTGAGCTGTTTAGTGTTCAGGAGTGAATTCAGCTAAACTGGATAAGGAAATTCCAGTACTTTTAGATGAACACCTAGGGGAGCGGACAACTTATACGTGAACAATATTGGAGAATGAGATTAGCAGCGATAAAAAACACGTCCATTCCGTTTATCAAATGAAGATTAAGTTTGATAAACTAGGAAAGTCAGCGCGGTTAAAGTTTGTTTAATATGCAAATTAGAGTTTCATTCCTAACTAGAATTCGCGAGTTTCTTTCAATAGAAGAAAGACCACGGTCGATTGGCAACAGATTTTCCTTTATGTGATTGGTGTAGTGCAAACATTTTTCCAGGTGTCTGAAACTTTTCTTTTGTTTGATTAACCAGCAAGTAAGTCGGCGTTATCTGGAAAAATAACTGAATAATATCTTCAGGTGCAATTGATTCACTGTGTTTTACTTTATATGCGGAGTTCCAAAAGTTTAACTATGTTCACTATAAGTTGAACATCACCCACAATTGATCGCAGCTGTCGCATTCCCATAGACTTTCCAGTCGGCCCCTTTCGAAAAGAAGCACTAGACTCGAGTTTCGCTCTCATTAGAGCTCGTCAGTAGTGCATATCCTTGCCACTGCCGGGACTAGAACTCCGGCCACGCTTTCATGAGGACAACCGTGTTGACCACCGCGCCAATTAGCTGGGACTAAGTTATCACACATTGCTTAGCCAACTTCCTTCATGAGACTGTCCGATCGCCTCGAGATAAGACACGGTAATTTGAGTACAATGCTCCTTTTCCAAAAGGGATGGCTGAAAACGTCTATGGGAATGCGACAGCTGCGATAACAACCACACATGCTGTAGGTGCATAAACTATCCTGTATCTCTGCAATGTTTCGAGTGTTTGTGAGCTAACCCATATACGTTTTTGTTCACCACGTGATGTTCTGTCCCCAGAGTTCGAGTTTACCTGTCTTTTTCATAGTACGTGATTAGGTAGTGAACACTGACGGTTTATCATGACCGTCATTGTTTTTCGTATGAACCTTTTACACGTTTTCCGTCCATTCTGTTGATGCGTTATTGGTTACGTCTCAGTTTCATGTTTAAAACCACTTCCAAACAACGATCTTGGTATCCACATCACCTCCAACATTGCGAACGGCATCCCCGACATTATTTAAGGGAACTGCTTAGGTTTTCTTAGGTCATTGTCTGATTGTATTGTGGCACTTTTTAACCGTTGGTGGCCGCATGGGTTACAGTACGGTACGTACGGAATTCGTAACCTCATCAGTTTTCGGTCGAGCCTTTTTGTTACCTTGGTTACCACTCGAGAAATCGGAACTTTCTTAAAAGCATGCCGGGAAACTGTGGTGTTAGGAACACGATCAATCCACCCGATACATCCTAACTGGTTGGACAATACTTACTGAATAATGAACGTTTATAGCCGTTTTGCCAATAACAGCATGAATTAGAATCTCCATCGGACCTATCTGCGCCACTGCGGGTGTGGGCGATTGACGAATGTATCAGGTACGTTCGTTATTCTCGTAAACACCTTGCCAACAATATTGCACGCTGAGTATTTGAGACCACGTGGGTAAGTGGTTGGTGATATGTATTCCTAACTAGACTGTCTTCAAGGAATTGAATTAGGTAAGCATCAGTCTAACTTTGTAATATCGCCTTATAGTTTGGAGTTGTGGTGTAGATCCTTTCCATTTAAACGAATCAGCCTAACCTGAAAACTGTATGCAAGGATAAATGAATGCACCTGTTCGCACACCCAGTTCAGATTGGCTTATCACTTGAAACAGGCTCCATCCTAATATGTTCGTCATCTCTATAGGCTCTTTCTGTAGTATTTATTGTATCTTTGAAGAGAAGAGTTGGAGTTGGGTACTTTTTTACAAACTTCATCGGGAATAGAGTGTGTCCAGCAATGCCCCTGGGACAAGTATGCAGATCCAAACATTATCACTGTTGTTGGGGACTATAATCCTTTTTGAGAACCCACTGTTTACCAAATCAAAACAGAGAGAATTGCTGCATTCCAACGGATGGATGAGTAAGATTGCTCTGTGTTATCCATGTGTTTGGGATATAACTTAGGATGAAAACAAAGCATTTACGTTTCCTTTATGTCGAGCTTGTTGTTATACGAAAGCGCGACGAATGTGGGAGAATCAACTGTTACGAATTGGTTTTGTGCATACTTACAGTACAAATTAGGTCCGGGTCGTTAAAAGCCTCTCTACGGTTACATATGAGATACGGGCCTAGATTATAAATAAGAGGTCATGTTGCTCTTTGTAACAGGTGTGTTCGTTATCGTGACACATTACCCGGAGCTATTCAAATCCTAATAGCGCACGGTTTTCCCTTCAGGCCTGCTGAAGACATACGTCTTCAGTAGTTTTATATTGCGCTATCTTTATGCTCTTCTCAAGTTCCTTTATAGTCTTGTAGATCAATATCAGGCCTTGTTTACTTTGATTTTAGTCGTGTTTATTCTCACGAGTATGTGCGTGCTCACGCTACCAAATTTCGTCGTCCATAAAGCAATTTCTTCGACACTCATCCACTTTCACTGTGCATTACTTACCACCACCTTGGTAAGCACGATCGTGTCGGTTGTCCCCTTGCTCACTCGCCTTCGGAAACGTGTGCACACACTTATACAGTTCATTTTGGGTCACTCGGCCGTTACGTGCTCTTGCGTATGCTTGTCCTCACTAGTTTTCACATAAGTTGCTCCGACTTTAGGACTGAATGAGAAACGCATGGTCATAAATGGAACTGAGTGTCTAGGCTACGTAGAGTCAAAATCTGGGTAATTGAATCAGTCACCCGACAAGTCGCACACCACCAAGGCTTGTTTTATCAGAAGTGAGCGTTTCGAATTTGGTTTCTAAAAGTTATCGAGCAGTTTTTAACTTGTAGTCAATTGAAGTTACTTTTTAGTTTTTATACGAATCACCGGTTAGCGTCGTACACGTTCTTGGTGCAATCAGATCGTTACGTAATTTCGGCTAAGCACTAAGGAAAAGGTATCCAATTGTGAAAAATGAGGTATTCTATTGGATCATTCCATGTTAGTCAGGAGCAATCAGTAGTTCCAGGCGCAACCGTGTACTAGATTGTCCGGTTGGTTGCCGCCGTGCGATTATGAGCTCTGCGTGTATAATATATTGCTTGGTTTGAAGTGTTACAACTACCTCTGGTATTTCGATAGTTAACGGTAGAGCAGCTTATCCTTCCATGATATTTTCATCAAAAAGGTCTTTACACATATCACCCAGTGGCGTATGATCATGGGTGAAACCCAGAAGGAACCCATTTCTGGTGTACAAGTTGCTGTTTTTAACAAACAGGCTGATCTAACAGTCTGATGTCACCATAGTCATGATTTTTCGTGGATCTTGAATCGGCTATCGGTAGAAGTTGCTTCACGTTAATTTAGTGGTAAGGGCTCCCGACTTCCACTCATACTGGCGCGCTTGTTCTGACTGCTTTCATCTGGCTTTGAGCGGTCTGCCACTTTCAAACCCACGTATGACACAGAAGCTGAAAATGCTAACGATAGAACTTCCCATGACAAGCTGTCCATGTTGTTCATACGGGTGAAATGGGGTGGTCGAATCTACTATAGATCGTATCCACGTCGATCATCGGGTACTGCTTAAATGCTTAGTAGTTTCCAATCTGATGGATAATGTGTTCCGTATTAAATTACACATTGAATCGGTGTTGATTATTCAGACCGTGGCTACTATATATGGCCCATCCCTTCTCTTGTGATCGTCCCGTGTGGTATCTCTGGTTTGTTTTGCCAACGGCCGGTTACTATTATTTTCGCACAAAAAAGTCACCTTTTGCCATCATGAAGTGGTGAACCATATTTTGTTGCCAGGTTTATCGTCCTCGATCGAAAACTTCACCGGTGCTCGAACCGTATTCTCTTTTTCAAGTAATTCAATTGAGTGTACGCACATCCATTGTTTCAGTCTGCTGTCCGACCTGGCGTCATACACATTTAGGTCATGCCTCTAATTACGATTGGATGGTACGCTGGACAGGACTAAATGATGTCTGTGTATACATTTGATCTATTGGTGGAACAACAGTATCAAACTTTTGTTTCTTTTTCTAATCTCTGACTGGTTATTGATAGTTGTAGCCTATAAATAAATGTTCGTCTGGTGTGCATTCATATGTTTTATCTGTATCAGGTTTTTATATGAGCATCGAGTAGGATTAATGTATTCTAGTTGTCTTTTTTGTACGGAACTTGGATGTCCCTACCCACATGCAACATACTATGTTTACCAGCCACGCTAGCATGTCTTGTTTACGGATGTACACGCGCGGTGGGTAACAAACACATTTTTACTACTCCCTTTGCATGCTACCTTCCTAAACTCCGTTTATCTGATTTCTATCTATTTTTCCTTCACGGTAACCATCTGTTTATGACACCGTTACATGAATCAATCTGCCTTCCCATGTCGTTTTTTGATATAGGTGTAATCCACTGACTGTCCGATGAGCATT
>LOND01000595.1:62551-80858 GCA_014220965.1 Paragonimus kellicotti | reverse complement strand
CTAAATATTGAATCTGTTTTAGTCCAGTTGGTTTTAGACTTTGCTGTTACGAAGATTAAAATTCATCTGCATCTTGTTCTAGGCTGTTGGGTTTCTTTGTTCCATAAAATTGGTAAGGGACGTTTTTTATCTGAGAAATGTCTCTCTACAAACGATTTTCAATCCACGTCAGAGGACTGAAAATTCATCTCATCCATGTACTGAGCGAGTTTTGCAGTCGTCCAAAATGTTTGTTTGCAAAGTGTCGGATGTTTGGATTTATACGTGTGGGTTCTCTGGGATTAAACCCCATTCTTCCCTCACTTTTGTCTTAAACTGGGACTTACGTTTTCTCATGACCGTATGGCGATTAAGGGTCGTGTCAATCACAGATGTATTCCGATCAATAATTATGAAAGTTATTTTTCACTCGCTTGCAGAAGACGTCGTTTTTTTTTGAAGCACTATGTGTTTACTTTTTCCAACTTCTTTCTGTGCGCATAATTCTGGTACTGTATGGCACTGCTATTGAATTCACCCAGAGGCAACTTTCTTCGTGTGTTCTATTTCACTGGGTACCTGATTTGTGTGATCCATTATACTTTGACTGAAAAACCGCCTTCATTTCAATATTCCTCCCAGCCCTCTTGCCACTGTGTTATGATATCCTCATAATAAGGATCCACACGTCATAACGCACATCATTTTTCTGTTATCCTGCTAAATCGAATGACGCGTATAATTGTCTACATCCCACTTGTCTCACTCAATGTGGCCATGGTTTTGTGGCGGTTTCATTTGTCAGTTCAACCTGGTGTTTCTGCGAGCATATTTCCCGTTTAGTGTTGTGTTCCGCGCACTGCGTCATTTGGACTCCATCTGTAAATAGTAGCCTGTTTGTCTGTATATCTATGTTTGTGTTGGGCGCTCTCACCGCGCGTGGAGTGTATGCATGTGTAGGTTGGCAGTGCAGGCTCTCTCTCGGCCTTTGCTGATCGATCGATCGAGTGCCATCTGGTTGGCTGTGGAAGTGAAACACTCACACATGTGAAATGCTCGACGCGGACTTCGCTCTTTCTCTCTCCCTCCTTATTTCGGTTATGTATTCATTGGTTCACATCCGTACTGCCATGCATAGGTGGCGGTCAGTGATGAATAGGCTGGATTTGACGAAATTCATACGATCGTTCTCCTCTTTTGACTGTTCTCGAACTCCATCTCGTGATGGCTCAACCACTCTTTCCTCCACCGGTGTTCGTTCCTCACAGCTCACAGAAGTGTTGCAGAACCAGCCAGGAATTAGCACGACGTTGAATACGGATATCTCGGTGGACGAAGCTGCGAGACAAAGCTTACTCGCTTGGTGCCGTTCCGTTACAGCTGGCTATCCTGGGGTGTTTGTACGGGATTTCTCCGACTCTTGGCGAGACGGTCGAGCTTTTTTGGCCATCCTCCATCGGTACCGGTGAGCAGGTTTTGTTTTCTTTTTGTATCCCATTAAGCACCTGGGGGAGTTCGTAGTAAGGTGAGGTTCCGCTACTGGTTGGTTGAGAGTTGTTCTCATATGACTCGTTTCTGACTGTCAGGTTTTAGTTTATCAGACAATACGTGTTCTTCTCTAACGATGTTTAATCGAAGTGTTTTTTCTTCGTCCGTCTTATGATGTGTCAGGCCGGAATTGGTTGATTTTCAAGTCATCGATCGTCAGAGCGCCAGTCAAAACCTGGAACTTGCATTCAACTTGGCTCTGCGAGAACTTCAGGTAGCCCGACTATTTGATGCGGAGGGTGAGTTTAATGCGGTTGTTGTGGACGGTTCCCGATAAATTGATCCGCCTTACATCTCATTCGAAATCCATACAGACTTGATGTAGATCGGTTTCATTGAATCTTCTGATCCATGTTTTGACAGTGCTGTTTAAATTTTATACTTTCCTATCTAACATGTTTACGTCCGACCAAGTAATGCATATGCTGTCTGCAATTCACCCTTGAGACTGAAGAAGCAGTTCAACGGCTGGTTCAGGGAATCGTATACATTTTTGGTGTGGATCTTTGCAATCCCGTTTGAACGGTGCACGTTCAATATTTCTGCATATATCCCTGGAGTGACCAAACAGCACTTAGCCTACGTCAGAATCTCTGCTTCATAACTGATACCCTATAGCTAAAAATTGTAACTATAGGACCAGTCATCGTTCTTGAATACTTATTACCCTGTGTTCGGTTAGTTGTTTCCCTGTGGACTAAATGTTACAATGTAGTATGTGGTTTTCGCAGTTAGATGATGTTTGTTTTAGTAGACAAGAACACAGATCCTCTTGTGTCTAAGCTTAACACTGTTCAGGATGAGAGCCAACATACTTTTGCTTCTTAACAAGGGACTACGTCTCTTTTTTTCTTTTATTTTGCTTGTAGGATGTTGAGTGATCTTCCATATGCATTTTCACTCGCTGTAAACGTTTACATCATCACTCCACGTTGTATTTACTTTGAGAACATCGAAAATGGTTGTTATCCTTGGTACTTGTCACCGTCCGGGTAGTTTTATCGTTACCACACATATGGACACATAAAAGCAGCGTCTGAGCTTGTACAACACGTGAACCTCGGTGCCTATTCAAATAATTATACTAAGGTACTTTGTGGACAGAATATCAATAGCTTTAAAGTAAAACGCTAACCATATGTACATCAGTATTGATAGTAGCTATGGTAAATTACTGAAAACACATGCAATAGTACACGAACACGATTTTAACTACGATTTTTAGGAACAGAATTGCGTCTTTTTGCCTAATCTAGCAATTTGCTTGATTAGGACAAAAATCCAGAGTAAATCGAGATACGAAACCGCTTCGAATGTGCATGACTACTCTAGGTCATAACTGGACATGTACTATTTTATACTGTGCTTCCTTGAGGTGCGTCCAAACTCACTGCCGGTAGGACCTAGTGACTTATGTGGATTCCGGTTCTGTACTTGCATAACACACGCACTGCATTAGTCGTGACAGTCGCATATCTTCATATTGTATCAAGTGCACTTTTTGTTCCAGGGCCTGGAATACATTGAGAGTCGCCTCCACTGGATACAAAATGTTCAACGTGTTCTCAATTATTTGCGCTACCGCGGGGTATGTATACTCTTACAATGTTATGCTCTAACCTTGACTTGTATTTCCTGTTTACGCGAATAATCTCTCCCCTCGGAGTGTTACACGTTAATTTGCATTTTGCGATCGTGTCTATACTCCTGATTAAGTTACTATTGTTCACTGTGCTTGACATTCAACGGTGGATTCGTTTTATTGGCTTGATTACTAAAACTTGGATAACTTGTTTTGATTAGGTACTGGGTTCTGGCGTACAGTACTCCCGACCTTTTGTCAAAGACTTGATTAACGTTACAGTCGTAGGTATCGGTGAGCACCGCTTTATAGTCTATCTGACGATCCCTGTGATGGTTCAAACTCAGACATTTCTCACTCTCACCTGATAACCGCGTGGCGACTCGCAATACTGTTCCCGACTGTCAAACCTCGGGGCTCATGAGTACCGTTATCTACGTTTGCCTGTAGCTGATATTTTCGCGCATTTTCCGAATCCACATGAGCATGTGCGGTTATGTGTTCGTTAATGTAATTTCCAGCTGTTGATGGTTTGTTCAGTTTTCAAGCAGCAACCTGATTTTTAACTTCAGATTCGTATTGTCAACATTCGTGCGGACGAGATTGTGGATGGAAATCCGAAATTAACTCTTGGTCTTATATGGATCATCATTCTACACTTCCAGGTGAGTCGAGTAGTATTACTGTAGTTGGAATTTTAACACTGGTTACTGTATGCTCCAGTTTAGTTAATTCCATTCAAACGACATTCATAGATTATCACGACTACTTTTCATTCATACGAACCGTGGAGCTCTTGTTACACACTCTGGATCTTCCTTTCCCCACAAATTTTATTTCCGAGGATCCAACTGGAATCCCTTCATGAGACTCATTACTGATCCACTATTTTGTTTCAAATCTTACTATCGGAATGTTCCTTACTGTATGCCTTCTGTTCCCTATCTGGCAATTAGAGGTTAGATCACCACACCACCTCTTTCTTGGTCTGCGTCTAAGCGATCATTTCTTTGGACTCTCACCCACGCTGCGACCTACACCCCGCCTTTCTGGGTGAACTTTTTCATATTTATCGTATGAATTTCTTCTCTGGCGATTCTGTTTTACTCGTGTGGCCATCGGATGTGAACTCCAATTGCTTCGTTTTATAATCGTATAGCCCCTGTGCTCTGTAAAAGTAACATTCATTTCTGAATATCTCAATTTTCAGTGAAATCACACCTTTAAATTTCCACATTGATACGTTACTCATCTACCAAGTTGATCTTTTCGAGTCTGCTAATCATTGTTCCTAACATTTATTTGACTACTCACTGACCGAATCATTCTAGGGCGTGTCTTTATCCACCTGCACCCCGCAGACTTTACTCTCATCAACACTACCACCTCTATTTTGATCTTGTCCGAGGTGGTTGTTTCGGCATTAGCCTAGTCGTTTGTTGTTTTGTTTGGCGAACCAAACGCCGTCAATGGTATTTAGTGCGGAAAAACTAGTATACTGCAAGCAGAAGGTGTTTCCTGTCGATGACGCTTTCTGACCTTCGTAAATGCAGCCCGTGTTGTTTTGCTGTTGCCTAATCACTTCCCGTTTTCCGCTGGCCGTCCACCACAAGCTATCGAAATACGTGGGCTGTACATAACTATGGCTTGGGTTGCCGGACATTCTTCTTTAACCCGTTGACTTACCCTCCAACAGGCAAAGGTGTTTGTTTAGAAAGCGTTATTACCGTAGGGTGACTTCTTTGATAAGCCTATTTTGAGATTCAGAGATAGCTATTCTTGACAGACTTGCGCAAAAGTTTCACCGTCTATTCCATTGGATATCCGTTGTCAAATTATTATATTTTGCCAGTATCTCCTCGGATTTGCCCTCCTCGCGTTTCTGAATTTCGTGAGTTGCTGACTTGTCTATCGTTGTCACAGGTATCATCGGCAGAATTAGCTGGACTAAATTTGTTACTTTTCCTTCTGCATCTGAAGCTTGGTGTTTTTACTGGCTAATTCACAACTTCCCATTTCTTTTACTTCGAGTATTTTTCCGTTTTGTGTGATACCGTGCTTTTTAGCGTTGACACCGCAGCTTTCTGACCGGACATTGTAGTTGTGCTTTTCCGCTTGGCTAAACTTGTCCGTCTTACCCGATCACATGTTTTCTACCGATGCACTACAGTCTACTCATAACGCTTCTGGTTTACTCCGTCAGACCTTCTGTCTGTTGCTGGCTTCCCACTCTGTAGCTTCGCAGACTAATTGCGCCGTTAATCGACCAGAATTTGGTTCATACTGTTACCATGTTTATTCACACAATTGAACTACTCTGTCTGTATGCGTATCTACAACTGCTCGGTTGACTGAAAGTCGATCACACGTTTAACAGACTACGCGCTCAGTTTATCAGATTTACCAGCCACCTATGTACGCGATCTTATCTTGCTTGTGTCTGCTCGCTCATTCATAGGTGTTTGTGAGTGTAGGTTGAAACTCACATTCTTGTCACACTTAAGCTCCAGCCAAGGTTTTTTCTCATTTGTCCAGTTTACTGTGCGTGTAAAGTCAATCACCTGAAGCTTCACTGTGAAATATGATATGGAAATTTTTATTACTGCTGGCTGTCTCCAACCCGCCGGCGTAGGTTGATGCAACCCTTTCGCGGTTGCTTGCGAACTATACAAACTTTACAGCTTCGTTGTGTGTATCGAAACGGGCGACGTTTAAGTCTGCACGCGAGCTGTTCTCTTTCAAGTTGCCCAAATCTAGACGACAGACGTATTCGTGGCCTCCCGATCCTGAACCCCTGACCCTATCTAGGTTTACTTGGTGGTTAACGTTGTTCCCCCTTGATCTACTGTAGTCAAAACAATTGTGTTTGATAGGGAGTTTGCCTTTATATGCAACCTACTTTCAGATGCAACATCACGATCAATTCAGTATTTGTTAATTCCGATGCATTCAAGCGAAATTTTGCATGATATACCGGTAAACCATTCGACGTAATTGTGCGGATGCGTCATCACCATATAAACACTGGTGTCATGCGTGCGTTTTCATTCAGTATATTCTGGTCGATTTTATGTTGTCGGTCTTGAACTACCTCATTAGTGATTTAGAACTACGTACTTACGCAAACGGTTTTCTAAACTCTTAATGTTTTTATCTGGTTGATGCATCGTCCAATTTTATTGGGGTCCGTTGATATCTTCGGCCAGGGTACCTTATTTAAGGAGCAAGGGGTTTACTCATGGTGCGAAGTGTCACTCGACCTTTGCATCGCTAATGCCGTACTTATCCCACTCTTACCATTTCGCGTGACTGGTCTGCTTGTTCAGTCGTGGACAGCGTACTGTCATAGTGCATTTCGACCGCCTGTCGTCTTCACTGTGTTTCGGGATTGGTTGAGGAAATTGGTGGCTTACTGTCTTTCCTCTCTTGCTCCGAATTTTTTTGCATTATAATCATTACCTGGTTCACGTGAACTGGCGTTCGATTGCTTATGGAACACTGCCACTAATGGCCTTATTGGAATTCGGCCTGGTTTGTCTGTACCCGCCACAGGGAGAGTTGGGGAGCATATAAGCTTCGATACACCGTCTTTGTTCTTGTGTACGTGTATATGTACTGTACTTCTCTGTGTAGCTGTTCATAATCTTTTTGTTACTGTTGTTGGGACTATAATCTTTTAGGAACCCACTGTTTACCAAATCAAACAGAGAATTGCTGCATTCCAACGGATGGATGGTAAGATTGCTCTGTGTTATCCATGTGTTTGGGATATAACTTAGGATGAAAACAAAGCATTTACGTTTCCTTTATGTCGAGCTTGTTGTTATACGAAAGCGCGACGAATGTGGGAGAATCAACTGTTACGAATTGGTTTTGTGCATACTTACAGTACAAATTAGGTCCGGGTCGTTAAAAGCCTCTCTACGGTTACCATATGAGATACGGGCCTAGATTATAAATAAGAGGTCATGTTGCTCTTTGTAACAGGTGTGTTCGTTATCGTGACACATTACCCGGAGCTATTCAAATCCTAATAGCGCACGGTTTTCCCTTCAGGCCTGCTGAAGACATACGTCTTCAGTAGTTTTATATTGCGCTATCTTTATGCTCTTCTCAAGTTCCTTTATAGTCTTGTAGATCAATATCAGGCCTTGTTTACTTTGATTTTAGTCGTGTTTATTCTCACGAGTATGTGCGTGCTCACGCTACCAAATTTCGTCGTCCATAAAGCAATTTCTTCGACACTCATCCACTTTCACTGTGCATTACTTACCACCACCTTGGTAAGCACGATCGTGTCGGTTGTCCCCTTGCTCACTCGCCTTCGGAAACGTGTGCACACACTTATACAGTTCATTTTGGGTCACTCGGCCGTTACGTGCTCTTGCGTATGCTTGTCCTCACTAGTTTTCACATAAGTTGCTCCGACTTTAGGACTGAATGAGAAACGCATGGTCATAAATGGAACTGAGTGTCTAGGCTACGTAGAGTCAAAATCTGGGTAATTGAATCAGTCACCCGACAAGTCGCACACCACCAAGGCTTGTTTTATCAGAAGTGAGCGTTTCGAATTTGGTTTCTAAAAGTTATCGAGCAGTTTTTAACTTGTAGTCAATTGAAGTTACTTTTTAGTTTTTATACGAATCACCGGTTAGCGTCGTACACGTTCTTGGTGCAATCAGATCGTATACGTAATTCGGCAGACTTGATAATTTGGAAGGTATCCAATTGTGAAAAATGAGGTATTCTATTGGATCATTCCATGTTAGTCAGGAGCAATCAGTAGTTCCAGGCGCAACCGTGTACTAGATTGTCCGGTTGGTTGCCGCCGTGCGATTATGAGCTCTGCGTGTATAATATATTGCTTGGTTTGAAGTGTTACAACTACCTCTGGTATTTCGATAGTTAACGGTAGAGCAGCTTATCCTTCCATGATATTTTCATCAAAAAGGTCTTTACACATATCACCCAGTGGCGTATGATCATGGGTGAAACCCAGAAGGAACCCATTTCTGGTGTACAAGTTGCTGTTTTTAACAAACAGGCTGATCTAACAGTCTGATGTCACCATAGTCATGATTTTTCGTGGATCTTGAATCGGCTATCGGTAGAAGTTGCTTCACGTTAATTTAGTGGTAAGGGCTCCCGACTTCCACTCATACTGGCGCGCTTGTTCTGACTGCTTTCATCTGGCTTTGAGCGGTCTGCCACTTTCAAACCCACGTATGACACAGAAGCTGAAAATGCTAACGATAGAACTTCCCATGACAAGCTGTCCATGTTGTTCATACGGGTGAAATGGGTTGGTCGAATCTACTATAGATCGTATCCACGTCGATCATCGGGTACTGCTTAAATGCTTAGTAGTTTCCAATCTGATGGATAATGTGTTCCGTATTAATTACACATTGAATCGGTGTTTGATTATTCAGACCGTGGCTACTATATATGGCCCATCCCTTCTCTTGTGATCGTCCCGTGTGGTATCTCTGGTTTGTTTTGCCAACGGCCGGTTACTATTATTTTCGCACAAAAAAGTCACCTTTTGCCATCATGAAGTGGTGAACCATATTTTGTTGCCAGGTTTATCGTCCTCGATCGAAAACTTCACCGGTACTCGAACCGTATTCTCTTTTTCAAGTAATTCAATTGAGTGTACGCACATCCATTGTTTCAGTCTGCTGTCCGACCTGGCGTCATACACATTTAGGTCATGCCTCTAATTACGATTGGATGGTACGCTGGACAGGACTAAATGATGTCTGTGTATACATTTGATCTATTGGTGGAACAACAGTATCAAACTTTTGTTTCTTTTTCTAATCTCTGACTGGTTATTGATAGTTGTAGCCTATAAATAAATGTTCGTCTGGTGTGCATTCATATGTTTTATCTGTATCAGGTTTTTATATGAGCATCGAGTCGGATTAATGTATTCTAGTTGTCTTTTTTGTACGGAACTTGGATGTCCCTACCCACATGCAACATACTATGTTTACCAGCCACGCTAGCATGTCTTGTTTACGGATGTACTCGCGCGGTGGGTAACAAACACATTTTTCCTACTCCCTTTGCATGCTACCTTCCTAAACTCCGTTTATCTGATTTCTATCTATTTTTCCTTCACGGTAACCATCTGTTTATGACACCGTTACATGAATCAATCTGCCTTCCCATGTCGTTTTTTGATATAGGTGTAATCCACTGACTGTCCGATGAGCAATTGTTTTTGCCTGTCGGAATTTTTTTGTGACCAATTTGTTAGACGTCTATAATTTGAGCGATCGTCATTGGTGCACATTTTGGCGTCTTCCTTTACTCTGAAGTTAACGATTTTATTCTGCACAGTGATTTCAGTGTGAATTGTCTGTTCGTTTTCCTGATCGATCGTAATCAACTGGTATTTCTTGGGCGTCATAACTACGTCTGGCGGCCGATAGATTTGAATCACATTCAATGTGTCCGGCCATGAAAGATTGTTGTTTGCGTGATGGATCCCTGAGTTAACTAAACATTGGTCATCTATTCTACGATGCAACCTTTTCCTATGCTGCATACGGACCTACTAGTTGTAAATGCTGGTTTCAACTTTTTGCTGTATGAAGTGTCATCCGGGTACAACTTTGATAGTGTATCCATTGTTAAACCAGATAAATTAGCAACCTACTTGTGTTCACATTAAGACGCCCTGAGACGACGACTTCGACTGACTTTGCCTTTCTTGTTTTGTTGAGCATTGCTTATCCTACGGGTTGATGTTTGTTTTGAAAACTAGGTTGAGTGAAGCATTCCATGTATACCCGTTCATTCCAATCAGCGATCTGTACAAACATAGGTACACCATCGGTGTTTCAAACTTTGTATAACAGGCAACGTTCGGAAACAGTGTTCAATACCGTCTGGTCCACAGTACTTTGATCAGCTCGTCTTCTGTATGGCACTTTACCGACGAGCGTTAATTGTTGATCGAACCATACGTTAGAATGTTATCGTTTCAAATCTAGCGCCACAATGTGACCAACCTATAATTAGCCTTATGAAACTGTTAAACTTCATGGCCGCACCTATATAGACCATGGGTGTCCTCGTGTGCCTATTGTCCTTACACTTTCCTGATGCTTTCATATTTTCGATTATTTGCGGTCAACTCATATTAGAGTTGTTTTAACACGAACATCTGCTGGGGTTCATTGGATTCTAAATGAAAAAGAGCTATGGCACCAAACGCACACAGTAAAAAACCATTGATCACCACTGATTGTGGGGGATTTTGATCTCGTTGCCTCTTTCGTATGCTTTAATGTACTAACGTGAATTTTTATCACGATTTCGCAGTGTCGCTTAGCATTATCTGGTTCGAGGACGGAATCCCATTGAATGCATCTCCATGTGCATTTGTTCGTCACACTTTAACCCTGACTGACTAGTCAAGCTCTTAAACGTCTGCTCAAGTTTAGTACATGTACTCCACGATCGTATTCGAAGACTGACTATTATTACTATCTGACGCCAGACCAGTCGCTGAACAGCAGTACATTGTTCTAAGGTTGTTGACGCTCTGCGTTTTTTTAGTTTCTCAAGGTAACCGAGAATTTTAACTCATTACCTTGCTTGGCCATGAGTTTACTTCATTCCGTTCTCGATCGTCAAGTGGTCGATCAGAGAGAGAAACCTTTTGTTGTTGCGCACGTGTGTTTCCACGTTTGTTTATTTCCGGTTTCTTCTTTGTGCGCACTCATTTTCTGGTCCGTCCGTTCTATGTCCACCCGGTTGTCTGCATCGGTTTACGTAGTTACGAGAAAGTCATTGGGTGTTATTTGGTTGCTAAACCGTTCACCGCTGGTTTTCTGCAAAATATGTCCTCACTAACTACGCCAGTGTGTACACAGCAACTACAACCAATATATCGATCTTCATTGATCCTCTGTCAGACGGCCAAACGTGTATTGTGTTGCCTGCAAAGTTAGCACTTACAACACAATCGAATGGTTGCTTATCACATACGCTTATTTTTTAATAGGTTAGAATACCTACCCATCGTGGGCAAGGCTTTCTGTGATGTTGTAATGTATAAATAGCTCATTTGGGCACATATTTTGAACGTACATCTCGTGCGGAATTTTTCCCGAAGGTGTTCGTTTTTTACTCCCGATGTGGTACAAAAACTAGGCGTCACGGTTCGCCGCTGTGCTGTGAAGATGGACATGTCCTACTCGTGTGTTGTTGTAGTTATATATGTCCTGATGCCTGGCACACATTTTATAACTGTCTGCTCATCTGCCGTACAGTTCATCTTTGATGTCGAAACTTGGTCCCGTATGGCCCGAAGGACTTCCTGGCTGCGATTACAGAAACAATGGGCATCGATGCATTGTGAAAAGTGGCTCGACTATGAAACTTCGTGCTCCTATTTCCTCCTCTATGTCACGCCTAGGCGTGGTAACGTTACACTTGGTTTAATATATATATATATATATAATAATACTATACCTCATACTACAGACATCACTATATACGCAACTCATCACCATATACCACAACTCACTAATACACCACTACAAACAATATCGCTAACCACATGGACGACTACCATTCTAGCAGCTCTCTTAACCCGTAAAAAGGACCAGTACTCATATATTAGACACCAGCAGCATTAGACAGTCAGACCACATCACCTCACTATACCACTCATACCCTATCCGTACGCACTCTGCACACACACCACTATCGTCACCACATAGCAAACTCACATTCGTAACCTACCCGGCAACACTACATGACTCACCGCATCGAGGCACCACACACATAAACGCTAAATATAGACATCCGTACGCTCAGTATGAGTCTACTAGAGACTGGAGCTGTTACGACGAGCTACCAAACGTCCAATACTACACTTGTCACTACACGCACATCATCGGTTTCTCCTTGGATCTCATTCCAATATTCAAAATGTAAGGGCACGATTTTTATTGAGAGCGCGGCGAGAGAGCGACTTTCAATCACCACAATCAGACGACATAATTCACTACACACTACCACCACTGTACCGCAGCGAGATACTTATAGCACCGTCGAGACCACAAATGTATATATTGCAGCTGTACAGAGAATTGCTATAACTCACGTGTGGGTTTACCTCCCTCAGCAGCACCTATCATACACCCACACACACACACACACACACACCATCTAAAATCGCGGAAATCACTTCCTCTACTAATGACCGAGCACGGAGCCAGATTCAAGAGGTCGTCGGTGCAATTCACGATGTAGATTGGTCGTCAAATAACTTATGAAAGTTATTTATTCACTCCGTTTGCCAGAAGGCGTCGTTTTTTTTGAAGCACCATGTGTTTACTTTTTCCAACTTCTTTCTGTGCGCATAATTCTGGTACTGTATGGCACTGCTATTGAATTCACCCAGAGGCAACTTTCTTCGTGTGTTCTATTTCACTGGGTACCTGATTTGTGTGATCCATTATACTTTGACTGAAAAACCGCCTTCATTTCAATATTCCTCCCAGCCCTCTTGCCACTGTGTTATGATATCCTCATAATAAGGATCCACACGTCATAACGCACATCATTTTTCTGTTATCCTGCTAAATCGAATGACGCGTATAATTGTCTACATCCCACTTGTCTCACTCAATGTGGCCATGGTTTTGTGGCGGTTTCATTTGTCAGTTCAACCTGGTGTTTCTGCGAGCATATTTCCCGTTTAGTGTTGTGTTCCGCGCACTGCGTCATTTGGACTCCATCTGTAAATAGTAGCCTGTTTGTCTGTATATCTATGTTTGTGTTGGGCGCTCTCACCGCGCGTGGAGTGTATGCATGTGTAGGTTGGCAGTGCAGGCTCTCTCTCGGCCTTTGCTGATCGATCGATCGAGTGCCATCTGGTTGGCTGTGGAAGTGAAACACTCACACATGTGAAATGCTCGACGCGGACTTCGCTCTTTCTCTCTCCCTCCTTATTTCGGTTATGTATTCATTGGTTCACATCCGTACTGCCATGCATAGGTGGCGGTCAGTGATGAATAGGCTGGATTTGACGAAATTCATACGATCGTTCTCCTCTTTTGACTGTTCTCGAACTCCATCTCGTGATGGCTCAACCACTCTTTCCTCCACCGGTGTTCGTTCCTCACAGCTCACAGAAGTGTTGCAGAACCAGCCAGGAATTAGCACGACGTTGAATACGGATATCTCGGTGGACGAAGCTGCGAGACAAAGCTTACTCGCTTGGTGCCGTTCCGTTACAGCTGGCTATCCTGGGGTGTTTGTACGGGATTTCTCCGACTCTTGGCGAGACGGTCGAGCTTTTTTGGCCATCCTCCATCGGTACCGGTGAGCAGGTTTTGTTTTCTTTTTGTATCCCATTAAGCACCTGGGGGAGTTCGCAGTAAGGTGAGGTTCCGCTACTGGTTGGTTGAGAGTTGTTCTCATATGACTCGTTTCTGACTGTCAGGTTTTAGTTTATCAGACAATACGTGTTCTTCTCTAACGATGTTTAATCGAAGTGTTTTTTCTTCGTCCGTCTTATGATGTGTCAGGCCGGAATTGGTTGATTTTCAAGTCATCGATCGTCAGAGCGCCAGTCAAAACCTGGAACTTGCATTCAACTTGGCTCTGCGAGAACTTCAGGTAGCCCGACTATTTGATGCGGAGGGTGAGTTTAATGCTGTTGTTGTGGACGGTTCCCGATAAATTGATCCGCCTTACATCTCATTCGAAATCCATACAGACTTGATGTAGATCGGTTTCATTGAATCTTCTGATCCATGTTTTGACAGTGCTGTTTAAATTTTATACTTTCCTATCTAACATACGTTTACGTCCGACCAAGTAATGCATATGCTGTCTGCAATTCACCCTTGAGACTGAAGAAGCAGTTCAACGGCTGGTTTAGGGAATCGTATACATTTTTGGTGTGGATCTTTGCAATCCCGTTTGAACGGTGCACGTTCAATATTTCTGCATATATCCCTGGAGTGACCAAACAGCACTTAGCCTACGTCAGAATCTCTGCTTCATAACTGATACCCTATAGCTAAAAATTGTAACTATAGGACCAGTCATCGTTCTTGAATACTTATTACCCTGTGTTCGGTTAGTTGTTTCCCTGTGGACTAAATGTTACAATGTAGTATGTGGTTTTCGCAGTTAGATGATGTTTGTTTTAGTAGACAAGAACACAGATCCTCTTGTGTCTAAGCTTAACACTGTTCAGGATGAGAGCCAACATACTTTTGCTTCTTAACAAGGGACTACGTCTCTTTTTTTCTTTTATTTTGCTTGTAGGATGTTGAGTGATCTTCCATATGCATTTTCACTCGCTGTAAACGTTTACATCATCACTCCACGTTGTATTTACTTTGAGAACATCGAAAATGGTTGTTATCCTTGGTACTTGTCACCGTCCGGGTAGTTTTATCGTTACCACACATATGGACACATAAAAGCAGCGTCTGAGCTTGTACAACACGTGAACCTCGGTGCCTATTCAAATAATTATACTAAGGTACTTTGTGGACAGAATATCAATAGCTTTAAAGTAAAACGCTAACCATATGTACATCAGTATTGATAGTAGCTATGGTAAATTACTGAAAACACATGCAATAGTACACGAACACGATTTTAACTACGATTTTTAGGAACAGAATTGCGTCTTTTTGCCTAATCTAGCAATTTGCTTGATTAGGACAAAAATCCAGAGTAAATCGAGATACGAAACCGCTTCGAATGTGCATGACTACTCGCTACTGTTTTAGCGATCGATTTACTTCGAGTACAAAGTAATCATTCAAGGTTACCTCACGGCGATTGTAATTTATGAGGATCGGAGTGACCGGTGATGTTTGTTTTGACGGGCGAGGGGAACCAAACGTAAGAAATCTGCCTTACTAATATATTAAAAAACTTCTAATTGACTCATAAACAAAGACACTGTGGACAGCGACGACTTCATTCAGACAGTTACTAAGGCTTTTACAAAGAACTGTCACATCTTTAGACAGAACTCGTTTTGATTCCTCATGATTATGTTTTTTCATGTCTCTTGGATGTTGTGATCACTTGGCTGATTTGGTTTATGTCAGTACTACTTTTCACATATCAAACCTCTAACAATCTAATGACCACAACTTAGGAATTTTCGCAACTATCACTTAACAGTTTGGATCTGAACGATAATGAGAATGGTTTCCCAATGTTGAAACACAACATGTAAATAGAATCACCTACACAGATTAATTGATAAATTCGCCAGGTATTGGACACTATCGTAACCGTAACATTGGTTGTTTGCTAAACTGCCTGTCATTGGGGTTAATACAGCTCCTCAGAAAAGAATGCAGATATGTTGAAATTATCACGAAGCAGATTGCCTTGTTACGGACTGTTGCAATGTTTTTCAGGAAGAATTGGGCTTGTCTCCTAGTCGCTTTATCTTCGGTACATTTAATTATATACGAGAGTATACGATTCTCCCAACGCTTTCAGTTACCTTGTTACATATAAAACACCGGAAGGTGATTCTTAGAGTAGTCACGCTTCAGTGGTTAATTTATAGTTAACTCATTTGGGTACGGAATTGCATTAGTTTGGTCGTCGGATGTACTGTGTTGGATAAGATAGTTTTCATCTTGGTTGTGATTGATTCTCATCCTACCCGTTTGTGTTTCCTAGGTTACCTTATGATTTGGGTCATGTTGTTTTGACGCGCGTATTGATACTTATTGGCCAGTTGGCACGAACTTTCTCCTCGACGTTAGTTTTTTTCCATAGAATTTCCAGTTCTTAGACCCAGATCGATTTGACTTTACCATCATGGTATTTTCCCGTCCACTCTCGTTGTAGACCTGGCAACCATCACGGACGAGCGCTCAATCATGACCTATGTTGCTTCATTGTATGAGTCCCTGGTTGTCGAAACGCCGTTTGTGCCTCCAATGCCTGCGTTTTATCCGGGTGTCACGCGAGAGACGGTGACGCCATCTAGGTCGGCTGCTGTTGCCTCTTCGACTGTTCAGTCCACTAACGAGCTTAACTCTCGTTGGACAGAATGTAGAACACTAGCAACTGATCTTGCTCAGTGGTTGCGCTTGACCACGGATCAGATGTCGGCGAGGAATTTCCCGCCCGATTTAAAATTAGTTCAGCAACGCGTTATCGGAGAGATCAAGCGACATCGTCTCGAGGAGCGTCCGCGTAGAGAAAGGGAGCGGCAGCAACTTGTGCGAATGTATGAAGAATTGAAGGTTAGTCTTCCCACTCTCAATGAGTTAGTATTCCACATTTCTGCGCAGTTTGTTTGGCTTATCTAGCCGGATACGAACTTTTCTAGTTTGCTTGTCCGGTTAACTGTATTCCACTCATCTCAACTTGAAAGTCATGCCGACTTCGATTTGATCGCGTAGAACGTGCTTGTTTCTGCGATGTGCTCTTCAGCACTCATTGAGGTATTCTCTTTCCAGATTTTGTTTCCAACCTTACTTGCTATTGTTCTCATCCGCTTTGTTTGATTAGCCTGCTATTCGGTGTGGAAAGTTGCCGAATGAGTCGTTCTTGTGTATTGAACAAATCAATCGGCTATGGGGAGAGTACGATTTGGCATTACAGGAACGCGAACTGGCCGCGCGCAGTGAAGCCCATCGACTGGACCGACTTCAGTGGGCCGGAAATCGTGCGACACGCGAGTGCAAAGCGGTTGAATCTCAACTGGTTGCACTAGAACGTCATGTGCCGGAGGTGAGTTGATGCATATCTCTGTTTTGCAGGTACCGCCCTGTGCTACTGATTTGTACTTCTCGGTGTTGTGTAAATTTAATGGAAAGTATCAACCCACTCCTTGTGCCCTCTGCCGAGCCCCCTCCTCCCTCATCATTCATATGGCATACGTAGTGGCCATTGGTTGCATGTGCAAGGGGGAGTAAGAACAATCATCTATAGTTTTGGATTTTGCTTATCTCCAGTGCTGAAGGCGCTGTAACTGAACACTTTCAGTGAAATGGCGGTTTATCGAGTTCATTGGAATGGCTGTTACCGTTGTTCGGCTGAAGTGTATATGAAATAAGAACCACCAGTAAAGCCATAAACAAGGTGTCTTCCGGATGCCTTCTTTTTGGTTTGTTTGCAATGTCTAGGCGTCTTAACGTTGGTTGCTGGAGTTTGGACCTAGAAATTTTATCCTTTGAGTCATATGCGTTCCATCCTTCTTTATTCCCAAACTGAGCTTTTTTCTTCGTCTAGTTTTGTGGCAGTTAAGTCGCAGTATCGGCCATTGATGTATTGTTTTCGCAGTAGGTCAAGTGTAACGTCGATTCTGCCTGAAATTACACGCTGATCGATTCTAGCCTGGTTACCAAAACTGTCTTGATCTGGATGGCCCCACTATATCCAACCTGCCACGTGCGACCCTGTATGATACCTTGTAGTGTGTAAACTGAATCTTCGCTCTTGATAAATTTAAGGACTGTTCTTGTAATCAGCCTATCTTAGGCATGTGTGTATGATTTTAGCCTAATTACACTAGTGGTGTCATGCATTCTTGAAGTTAATCTACATAATTAGTTGTAACGATACTGGCTTTCAATCGTCAGATGTAGCATTTTAACTTCCTTTGTACTCACTGTTTGGATGAGGTATGTCATGTGTGTTCGTATGTGCGATTGTGGTGTACACCTTAGACTAAAATACGCCGACCCTCTCCAGTTCACGCTCATTTTTTGGCCACATGATTATACCGTGAGGGTTCCACATCTCGTACCCCCGTGCTTAAGTAACTGATGTTCTAAGCCGAGTGCCTCTTCAAGTTAGTATTCCATGCCAGTGAATCATTCAACTGCAGTTGGCTTTCCTAAATGCATGCGGTCTCGAAAAGCGTTCATTGTTCAATCCAAAGTTGGTATCGGTCCGACGGGCTAACGGAATATGGATTGGCGGCTCATCGTAACATCGACAAATGAGGGTTAATGGAAGTGGTGAATACATGTTTGTTGACTGTCCTTCTGAAAGTGGTCGCCCGGGGGGACGTCCACCAAGGACTGCATAAGTTTTTCTGGGCGACTGAGCTAATTTTGTCAAATGTGACCTTACTCTACAGGGATGGTGGCAGGTCTTATGGTTGTGGTGTAAGTGTTGTGCAAAACAAAGTTGTCCTGGGTTTACGTTTTTGCTATCCATTATAAATAT
>LOND01000595.1:23714-34890 GCA_014220965.1 Paragonimus kellicotti | reverse complement strand
TTAGTGTTTATCCAACTTTCGTCATTGTGGACAGGTCATTTCGGACTGTTGACCATTGCTATCATTTCATCGGCTTACTGCGTTGCTGACGGGATAAAGATGCCGAAGACACGTACTTCATTCACTGAACTTTTCACTTCTACGGTGTTGTGAAGACGTGCGATTGTCAATTATGGGTACTGTCTGCATTTCTTATTTGCAGTTGGTGTTGCTCTGCGACCCAGTGCCATTTGACTGCGATTAACTAGACCAACCCGGTAGTATAGTGACTAGCTGATTCCGCGTGCAGCTGTGCAGATTAGCTTAATTTTTTTGGGGGGTTTTCACTTTGTGGGATAATTCGCCTGTGGCTGGAATCACTAGTAGAGTGATTAGAGCACACTTTATTTGAGGACACTTGTTCTTACCCGCTTCGCTAACCCGATGATTAGCGTCGTCACTATAAATAAGGTACTGTTATAGACCTATTGTGGTGAGAAGTCGTTCGATTGAGCAAGATCTTTACTGCCCACTTCACACGTTTTCATGACACTCACGTGCCCACGTTTATGGACCGGAGTTCCAGTCCATAATGCAGCGAGATTTCCATCGTGTCCATTTTCGTCTGAATCTGTGCGTTTGACTGACGCTGGATCTTGGATTTTCGCTTGCCATTTCTTTCCCGTTGGCCCGATTTCGTTCATTGATGACTCATTTGGCCGCTTGCGTTGTCCACAGTCCATCTACTATAGGTTCTAACCACCGCGTCGAGATATCCCACTGAGTGTTGAATAATCGCGTCTCCGACTTGGTCATCCATCACATTGTGTTACCGTTCTTCACTAAGTATATATTCATACGCAGTCGGTTAAATCACACGCACTCGGGGATGTGATAGTTTTTCATTTAACTACCAAGTTGACTTACCTGTACGCCTGTGTCGCGAAATACCGAACAATTAGTGTGTATAGTCATCTTCATGAATGTGGTTTGTAGTTTGACGACACCACCTCCGTTACTGTGGCCCTACCATCGGTATTATATTATGGGAACTTTCCTCTGATTCATAGCCCACTGGCAAATATATCTTTTGAGTTTAACAGACCCATTCGACAGCGTAACTGTGGACAGCAAGTGATTCCCGTACTTGCGTTTATCGCCTGAAACCTCCACATGAAAGCTATCCACGAAGCACCAACCCTGTTGTATCACAGACAGCCTCGTTTGTCGAATGTGCAGTTCTCTGTCAGCACACCGTGCGAGAGTACACACAAGACTAAATTGAGTGCACCTTTAATGTATGAAATGATAGCCAAAATTTCATCTTCGATAGTGATGGCAGACCAGCAATACAACAAGCCGCTCAGTTTGCAGTGTCTAGTTGGTATGGTCACATCGCTCCTTAGGATAGATCGCATTCTTAAATTAAGCTGTTCTAGAGAACTTCCCTGTTCAGGTGGTTTTCAGTCTGTTGATCGTGTTTCCTCTTGGTAGACGCCAGTTTCTCTCATTTTGTTTCGAATTCAGGGAGTTGTTAGCAGTTTTTCGTTTTGATGTTCATTGTACTGGCCTTTTTTAACTTAAAACTGCACGTTGCTAGTCTCACTCTAATAGTCCTGTTAGGTTCTCCGTGTCAGTTAGTCGGTTGGTAGGCTTCAACTTTTATGCCTGAGCATTTTCGTAATAACTGTTTAATAACCATTTGTTTGGTGAACCATCCTTTTCACTCCTTTAATGTATAAACCTTCTGTTGTTAACTATTCTCCTCACTTTGAGCTAGCCTTTTTTATAATGTCCACTTTGGTTTTCCAGGCTGTGGCCGAACGATTGCCCCGTTTGCGCACTGAACTGGACCTGCTTGCGCAGCAGTTGCCCGATCTGAGCAAACTGTGCTCGCTGGACGCCACAACAGGTCAGTCGGATTCAGTGCTACTTGGACCATTCGTGACCCCCGTGAACACACAGCTGCTGGATGCCAATCTGGCATTGTCGCATCGTCGGTTGGCCACGACCATGAGAGAAGTCGAACAGGAGTAAGTTCAATTTTCCTATTTTGAAACCGATTGACATGCAGAATCGATCTATGTTTCGTCTGAGCTAACTTTCCTGATAGCCTTACTGAAACTACTTCCGATTGCAATGTTGCGGAGAACCGGCGCGAAACAAGGGTTTGCAATAAAAAGGAATTTCATCTGTTGTATTCAGTTTTGTGACTGAGTTGGCGTAACAATGAGTTTCTAAATGCGTCTTGTAAATTGGGTTGATTTGTAATCCTGGCATTTGTGTTTGCAACAGCTGTGTGATCACTGGTTTTGGATCGTTGTGCTCGGAATATCACTGGCAATTAATTGCACGTTTTGTGTTTATGTGTTCTGTGGTTGATGCACCTTAACCAGAATAACTAGGTTGCAAATGTGCTCTTACCGGAGGCCGAGTCTGGACTCAGTCCGTCTACGGATTATCCCGTGCATTATGTGCGAAGCTCAGATGTGTACCTTCTCTGGCCATAGATTACCGTATTCCTGATTGATTTCGTTAACAGGTCAGCTGATTCTGTTCTGGTTGTGTTTTTTATGGAATGTATGAGCTGGCTTAACGTAGTACAGTCATTTCAATGACCAGACTGAGAAAAACTGCTGTAACGGACAATCTGATCGATAGTGCGGTTGGTACTACATAGCTCTCATAAACCGAAGTTCAGGTCCCATTCAGTGCTCTGCTGATGAGCTCTGTTCTGTGAACCAAACTCAATGGTTTTCGATTGAACGGAATCGGTCAGAATGATTCGTTTAGCCCCTTTGTTGTCGTAAGTCTGCCTGGTAACCCCTTTATAGTGCAAAAATTCCGATCGGGACTTCGATTTTGTCTGCGATAATTTGTTTAAAAAATGAAGACACACCGTACAAGTTGGAACAATGAACGGCCCAGAGGTGGATATGACAAGCACATAAGTGTTCATATGTGCATTCATTTTGTCGGCCATTCCTTTTTTGATCAATTCGCAGATTTAGGGCCGGCAGCTATTCGTTATGATGTTGACGGGTTATCATCATTACTCACTATCACATATAAAACACCATGTTTGTCCTCAGGATCAATTCAGCCTGGAATGGGTCGTGTTTTTTTGGGATACGAATCAGAATTCATCAGTTGATGAGCAAGCGTATGCACATCGATTTATCAGCCTAATGGTGTCAGTACTACGGAACGGCGAGGGTGGAAGCTTTTGTTTCCGTAGCTACTGTTTTTATCTTCGTTAAGTATGATACATCCTCTGCCATCGCAACGGCTTGTAACTCAGTTTGAACAAGTAGACCTTGCCTATTCTTCATTTCACCCCAACATGCTACCTGATAGCAAAATTCTTTTAGGCTTTTAGACTGAAACAAATTATCCTTCTTTCCTTTGAACTCCCCTTTCATGAAAAACTCGTTATCATGCAGCACTGCAATTCGAGCACTTCAGTGAATTCATTCAGACAGCTCAGTCATGTTGTTCTCTCACTTCATCATTCCCATCAAAAGCATTGCATTTATTTTTTCTGGTAGGTTTAATGGAAATTTTGTTTTCTTTGCTGTCTATTGTCCTTGACAGACTCAAACTGTTTGGAGATTCATTGCGTCATTTCTCAGCCTACCAGAGCCTACATGAGCAGCTGACCGACCAGTTGACGCAGTTGGCCAGACGGGCGATAGGTATTGGTGAATTGGCTCGATCTATCGGATTAGAATTGGGTTCGGATCACAGTTTGACTCAAGCTGCGCTCGTGCAGGCCGAAGAGGTAGTCGCCGAGGTTGATAGTCGCCTAGAGCAAGTGGAGGCACTCAATCAACACGTGACTCAATTGGTTTCCGTGCTCACGGTGAGTGTTACTCTAACAGTGAACAGTTTCCAACTAAAATTATGCGTACATCGTAAAATTATGCCCTCTGATGGCTTCTTATGTGTTGTTGCCGCATTCCTTTTATTGTTCAAAACGAATAAAAGTGGTTGTTTACTAACATAGTTTTAAATATGGCGATGGATATTAGACTTCTCATCACTCTTTTTCTGTACTTGGATTTACAGAATATTTGTGTAATCTCTAGCACTATTCAATCAGGACGTCATGCGAAGTTGTCACTCCCTTGCATTGAGTTTGTATACCAAAACCCAGTAGTTACTCCCCAAATTTTACTTTCGTGGCTTGGCCCGTCAATCAGGTTTTCCCTCCGTTACATATTCCTTTTTACCCCTTACTTATCGTTGGTATGCATTTATTGCTGTTTCGGACACATAGATCGGTTTGATCTATCGATCTTTCTACACTTACCTTGGTCCGAGTTTCATGGGCTGCTGCTGAACTCGTACAAACGTTCTTATCCTTAGTTAACAGTTTTGCACTGTGTTTTCAATGTCAGAAAACGAATCATGGACACCACGCACACCGGTTGGCCTCGGTGTTTATCCTGGCCCTTTGTGGCGCCAACAGCACGAAATGTATGTTTGGCACCACATCACGCTCCTTGTGTAATCACTTAAGTCACGCTTGTTGATTGCGTTATGCGACAATAAGGAATACAGCCAAGTGTTGGCGTAGTTCCAGAATGGTGGAATATTATAAGACTGAAACAGCAGGCCGGAACAGGTATTGGTTAGGGTTACGTCATCCGATTTTATTAAAATGTCCTCAGGATCTTGTCCGACGAAGACGTTATTAGGTCACTTCAAACCGATTTGTGCAGGGATGTACTTTGCTCATTATCTAAACTCGAGCTTTATGTTTCTTTTTGAAATGGTTCTATCAAAAGTCCTTGTCAATAAGAAGAACTGCGGTCAACTATGCGTGTTGATTAACCTAACATGGTCACGATCCTTCGGTGTTGGTTATCGGAAGATAAGCGATTGTGAACCGACATTCTTACTAAGGGTAATACCTTAAGAAAGTTGCAGTTGACTGAGTGATAGGACACCCGTTGCCATCGTTCGGCACCAGTCTTTTTTTTTTTGAATGTGTAGATCACATTTTCTGAAGCATATCACTGCAGATTCAACAAAACAGGGACAATTTTCAGATAAATAATTATCCTTATTCGTGACGTGAATATTGTTTGTTTAAACTTCTTTTTCGTTCTGTTTGCCTTATGAGTCCAGACAAAACAGAATCGATGTTGGTTTGATACCGGGTACCATGAGTTGGCAACTTCCTTTCACCTTGAAGTACTTGTGAGTGTAATTACTATAGCTTGGTGATCTGATGTAAATCGCGTGAAAATTGCCACAGTTAGATATAGATAATGTTTTTCTGTTATCACAGACAGCTTGAATGCGAAACACTTAATCCAACGGTCGGACCTTTGTTCGTGATCTGTTCCATGGGCCGAGTCAAGACGAATTTATTCAGGTGTGATTTGTAGAGGAACCTCATGTGATGTAATTATGATGATTCTAATTTACTATGGGTTGCCGAGTTTGATAGATGTTTTCGGGTTAATTACCGCAAACTTTTCTTCAGTTAACGCGAGCGGAGGGTAATCGTGAAATCGTTGCTAATCTCTGCGCCCTTTCTCAGTGGTGTATTTGTAACATATTTTCAGTTTCTCAGTTTGTATTAAACGTTTTTGCCTGTGGGTTTGGATCGTCATGTGTGGTTAACTGCTTAAGTGTACAACATGAGTTATATTATGTACAGTGTCAGTTGTGCGATCTCTTTCGCTGTAGGTTACTTATGGTCCATGCAACACGTTGTTCATGATTTATACTTTGGGAACCGGTATTCCATTGAGCACGTACTCCTCTTGGGGCATAAGGCGGTCGTTGGTCTCCCAGGTCTTCGTTTCGTTACCTCTATTCGATTGACTCAGACAGTGAGAGAACCCGTCCTGATGTGTTAGGTTGCAGACTACAAAAATTTAACTTAATCCTTTGACTTATACTAAGCGTTTGCCGATACAGAACCGTTTCCAAGTACGGTGATGTTTTTTAATCCTTTCATTGCATTAGCTATTGCTTTTATAACCGCGTAATAACTCTGGTTCTCACAGTCCTACGCGCAGTTGACGCAGACGTACCGTCATCTGGTGGAGACTACGTTCCAAAAGTCCGGTGGCTGCCGCGATTACCGTTGGTCACCTGGTTTCGGACTGTTCGATCTACCGCAGGTTCTGAAAAACGTGGACCAGATAACTGACCAATACAACAGTCAGGCTCAGTACGTGTATGATCAAGTACACAATCTGTATCAGGTAATTTTCAGTCGACTTCAATGTTTCTGTTGCCGTTTGTCTGTGAATTGTTCGTTGAATGGTCATAACCATCACAAGTTCTGTGTGTTTGTGACCACTTCAATTTAATACAATAGTCACCAGAATTAGTCAAAAGTTTCTTTCAGTTATTGGTGTGTGTTTCATTTGCCGTTTACTGTTGAGGCTACTGGCAAAACACGTCGTTCATTATTATTTCACAAGTAGATCTGAGTCGTTGAAATGTGCAACTCGTTACATGAGGAATTGTGGCAGTTAAGCATCAGTGTGAACCACTGATGTATTGCTGTCTATGATGATGATGATGATGATGATGATGATGATGATGATGATGATGATGATGATGATGATGATGATGATGATGATGATGATGATGATGATGATGATGATGATGATGATGATGATGATGATGATGATGATGATACACGAGGAATCCCGGCTCTCCTCCGTTTTTTCTTCTATATTTTGCTTTCAATTGAGAGCAGCTGTGTCATCTTGAAGTTGTGTATCCTTTGGCAGTTGCATTTTCGCCCATTCCTATTCAAGTTAGTTGTTCAATTTCCTCTGCGTTAAGGCGAAATGACATGCCAACTTCTCTTTTGTAGCATTCCTATGCACTTACACTCAGTTCTTACTGAAGACGATACAAATTGACGGCATCGCTGTGTAACTTTAGGTTCTCTTCTCTGCTATCTCGTAGGCTTCTTTTGTATCTGCGTGATGAAACACTATTCGGTTCATCTGCGTTCTGTGGTAACTGTGCTACTGCGTTGCGACTGCAGTTTTTTTTTAAAAAAAAGTATCTCTAAACAATTCCCGGGTTTTATGTTGACTTCCGACATCTGGGACGTTGTTTTTGGTTATTTGACATCTCTTTTCCGACGTTCTGTTTATCTGTATAGCTGATACGTAACTCCGGTTACACTGGACGACTGCATTTATCCTCTGCACCACAAGCTAAAAATTACCGCCAACTTTATTCCGGTGATTGGCCCAGAGAATTCACTCGTCGTAGCGAGCGGGATTTGAATCATGTGGAAGACATCAATATGGTTCATGTTTCTCCGTCAGGTACACAGGATACCGCTCCACCAGTCGTACCGCATTCAACACAGGATGGGACACATCAAACTCAATGGGAGCTACGACTGGGTGGTATTGAGAACCAGCCTGTTGTGTTATTACCGAGTATTTGGTGGATGCCCCTAAAGAAACTTAAGGTTGCAGCGGCATTTGAAGCACTACTGAATAAACCCATGCCCACCAGTGGTGCTTGGTTTGTGACACGACTTGCAGATTCCAAGGATCACGGAACAGCGTGGGAACCATTGTGTATTGGTGATGCTCTCCGATGCGGCCTAATCGACCCACGTTCTCAGACGTGCCAACAGAATTTGATTGATCGCCTGAAACCAATAAGTTGGGATGAAGCAGTTGAGCGTGGTTTGTTGACTGAGCAAGCAGTTCGTGTTCTACGTGAGCCAGTGCAGTTACTGAGAGGACAGACTGTAGCCCCAGCAAATTGTCTTATCCGACCCGAAGAATTTTCCCAAGCTGTTCCTGATAGCTGTTATGTTGATTTCACAACGGGTCGTTTGCTACCAGACCAGCATACGTTAGTTGAATCATTGGCCCATGATGGGCTGTCTACTTCCTCATTTTCTCGTTTAGCCGCTCTGCTGGCCAGCGGTATTTGCGCCGAATTTCGTGATTCACGTGTATCCTGGTATGATTCCAAGGGTCGTGGTTATTCAGCTCAATCACCGGACGTGGTCAAGCCGTGCCTTTCAGATTGGTTAACAGCTGGCGCATACAACCTGGTCACACGACGACTGCGTGTGAGTGTGCTTAAGCCGTCCACGTCCAATTTGGCGAGAGTTTTCTCTGAAGACGAACTGACCATTCAGCGGGCAATTGACGAGGGCCTGATTGATCCGAATATACCGGAAATTGTCGTGCCCATGGATAGCTCCTTGCCCCGGGCTGCCAGTGTACCCTATCGTCGTATCACGTTGGCGATGTCCATTTCACTGGGTCTTCTCGATCAGCATGAAGGGATGTGGCGTGGAATAGCTCAATGGGCTGACGTCTCAGTTGGCTTGGAAACCGCGTACGCTGCAGGTCTGATTTCTCGGGCGCCAACTCTTTCGGAAGCCGTACTTAGCGGTCTGTTAAATCTGTTTACTCGAAACCCGAATGGTGACCTACAAGCCGGACTGATTGATGCGCATACCGGCGACTTTTTGTCAATAGGTGAGGCAGTTCAACGTGGGTTGCTTCTCGGCTCACGTTTGTCTCTAATGTTGCTGCAGGGCAACAAAGTTGCCGCTTTGACTTTGAACGAGGCTTTAGACACGGGCTTACTAAATGAGTTCGGACAGTTTGTGCCGCCTGATAAGGTTGGGGATCCGATGAGCTTGTGGGATGCTGTCAACCTTGGTTTGGTACGACTTATTCACACTGAAGTTTTTCCCTCCACCTGTTGGGATACTGCAGTCCAAAACTGCTCGCAACCAACAGTATCATCAACATCCGATCATCCAGGCCATCCGTACTAATCTGCTGGATGCTACTTCGGAACGAATATTGCTTTCCGAACCAGAAGCCAGACAACTTGGTTTAACTCCGGAAGAGCGTCGCGTTCCTCTACGCAACTCTCCGCGTGTAGGTAATCTTTGTGATGCACACAGTGTGCATTTATTAACTGCGTCTTCTGGTCTGAGCTATCCTGATGGAAGAGAATTGACTGGCTTAGACGCTCTCGCTCGCGGTTGGCTGAAGCCCTGCAGCAATACTTCATCTGGATCAAAAACATTTGGGGAGCTGATCGATCCATCTACTGATTTATCTGTAGACGTGAATAATGGTTCCAGATGGCCTCCAACACGCCCATTGTCCACCAGCGGTGCTCAGCTTCTTCTCGGTCTTTCATCCAACCGACCGGATTTTGGCTACTTGGTCACGCGACGCCTGATTACCAAATTGACTTGGCTGGGTCCCGGTCTGCATGATGATAAGTTGATCCGACCGATCCCTCATACAGACGTGTCACGTATCCCCTCCTCGGCGAAACTATGTCAAGCTCTGCGTGGAGAAAACATTGTGGCTGTGATTGATCCAATCAGTGGTAACCGTTTGTCATCCAATGAAGCTGTTGATCAGCACATGCTGGATTTAGATTTGGGGCTGTATCGTGATCCCATAACTGGTCGGACTAGTGGCATCAATGAAGCGGTTCACAATGGACGGATTTTGGTCGATAGACCGAACTCGTCAACTTCGGTGAGTGGTTACATTTTCAGCACATGTCCTGTCGTTCTTCCGTCGATTTTGTTTTGTATATGTCCACTTCTTTCTGGATTTATTCTGTCTAATGTTATAAAAACTAGTATTTGCGTATGCCCGTGTATTATCAAAGACTGAGTCTGATTGTCCAAAAAATAGTGTTTACATTACACTTAACTTTTGGCATGTGAACCTGCTACTTGGCGCATTTGTTGTGAACTTCATCTATTTCCTCACGGCCTGTTTACTGCAAGTTGAATACCTTTGAACTGTTTTCATCAGGATTTTCTAGCCGTCTTTGCTATTATGAGTCGTTTGACTGTTCTTCACTTAAACGCAACCGTTGGATTCATGTGACCGTGTTATCCGCTGTACGGCAAATGGAATTCCAAGTCAATGGTTTGGAATTAAAACTCCCTCTACCTATAAGATCTCTCTGAGATGTTTATTGACCACATTTCTCTGTGCTTTTTCACAGGCGACTTTCGCCTACCATTGTTACGCGCTTCCTTATTCCTACTTCAAATAGTTGACTACTTAAAAAGTTAAAAGTAATATAAATGGGATACGCTGAAACAGTTCCGCCCTAGTTCTGCTACTGTTCTTTCGCCAGTATATTAGGAATGATTTTCGTTGGACGATTTTATCAGAATGATATTTAGCATTTTTATGTCATGTGATTGTTTCAGTCTGTTAAGGCCTGATCAAAATTTGTTGAATCACTTATCGTACTCCTGTTTTTTGACTATTTTGTTTTCGCAGCGAATTACTGTTGAAAACAGAATAGAGCTATTACATTTATAGATGTCTTACATATAACCGAGAACCGCTGATGTATTGTTGTCTATGATATTGATAGAAAAAAAATACATTTATAACACATTACATGTGATCTTTGTTGTAGTCGAATTCAGTCACCAATTAATTGCACATCTTAATTGTGGTTTAAGGCCGACGTATTCGTTTCGTTCTATGTAAAAGACCTTGTCGAGCGAGTTGAAATAAGGATAACATATGAACGCGTGAGCACATGGTTTTCCTATTCTCAGATGTCTCTAGAAATTTATTCGTGCACCTATCAACCTTTTTTCTCTTTCTTCTATCTGAGTAACGCGTCCGTTCACCAAATTATCATCTACTACCTTAGACAAACGATCGTTTTTTTCGATTTGGCCATTTTTTTGATCGTTTTGTCTTCATCATCTCGGCTACACGCTGTAACCTCTGCCGACACTTTTGTGAGGTACTTGTAACCATCTAACGTACTGGGTACTACCTTCTTTCAGTTATCTCTGCTGTAATTTCCATAAACCACTTTAGATTTTTCGCTCGAGTAGGGAGCATTATAATCAGTTTTGATTGTTCCAGCAAGGCTAGTTTACTGCTTTAGTGGTGTTGGTTGTCGAAAACCAGCTCATTAATGAGATGATCAGTAATTTTTCTTGTCAAATAAGGACTCCTTATATTGTTAACGCTGGATATCACAACAAGAGTGTTAATGATTCCACTACCTCCCTGGCTCTGTTAGATTTTCCAATTGCAGACAATTATCATTCTTTGAGCCCCAGTTAAAAAATCCTTTGTTTCTTGCTTAACCAGCTTTTAACTCTAGAGCTCTGATTTCTGTATACTTATCACCCGATTGATGCATCTAGTTGATGGGTGATACA
>LOND01000595.1:0-14080 GCA_014220965.1 Paragonimus kellicotti | reverse complement strand
GCGAGGTTTGACTGTGAAGTGGACATGTACGCATATGAGCGCCGGAGTCACACGCAGTCGGCTATTGTAGTGAGGGAAGGAGGAAACCTGTGGGCGACGCGACACTGAATTCAGTTGAGTTTGATAAGAACCCTAAAGCCGGCTACTTTGACAGATTGCATTGGCCCGGCTCAGTGTATGCCATTAGTCCGTCTAACATTGGGTAAATGCTGTGAATTACGACATCCCATTGATGTAAGCTTCGGATGCCAATCTGCTTACCTGTTCGGCAATCGTATCGTGCACCCCGAACCAAACAAGCACTTTTGAATTCATGCAGTGGTGCGCTTCCCGTTACTTTGTCTGGGTTTTCCTGGGCCTAGTAGAACTAACTTACAGTTGAATACATCAAGATTTGATCTCAGGTTGTGTTACATTCTTCATCATCTCTTCCGTTTTCCTCGCTCTTAATGCAGCTAACCGTTTCTTTTTACCAAGGAACTGTTGTTATAAACGCATTAATGCCGTACCCATTGATTTCTGTTTCTTCGTGTGGCGGCGCTTCCATTCATCCCACATTCTTCGCAAACGTAAACCTAAAGAATCCGACACATTCAAGTTTGCTGTATTGACGCCCGTCAGGCACGGTTACCAATTGATCAACATGCGGAATTTACATCGCTTCATAAAACGTAACCTTGGCATTTAGATTGACATCTAAAGCTTACATCGGTGAGATTTCGCAACCCACAACATTCACCCACTGTTTGACAGACTGGTGATACACATTGAACCAGACCACTGCAGTCCGTCACAGCAAGCCGGCTTTAGGGCACTTTCCAAACTCTGAGTTGAACGTCACTCATACTTGGTCGCAGCCTTCGCATTCAGGTAGACTTCCAGCCTGCCTGATTCGAAAAGAAGCACTGGACTCGAGTTTCGTTCTTGTTAGAGCTCGTCAGTAGTGCATATCCTTGCCACGGCTAGGGTTAGAACTCCGGCCACGTTTTCATGAGGCAACCGTGTTTGAGCACCGCGCCCCTAGGCACAACCGAGTTATCATCTCTGAACGCTTGACCATTCGCGCTTACGAGTATTGACCAGGTAGGAGACACAGCTAATGTCTGTTAACTCCAATCGATAACTCGCGATTAGGACTTCCTAGACAGGTCGAAATCTCCGATCTCCCTAAACCTGCTAGGCGATGTTTTAGATTACTGGTGAGTAGTCGGGGATTTGGTTAGTTTTAAGATGAACAATCGGCCACAGTCTTCGCATTCAGACAGACTTTCCAGTCAGCCTCTTTAGAAAATAGATCGCCTAGTAGGTTTAGGGAGACCGAAGATTTCGACCTGTCTATGAACTCCTAATCGCGGAGTTATCGATTAGACTTAACAGACATTAGCTGTGTCTCCTACCTGGTCAATACTCGTAAGCGCGAATGGTCAAGCGTTCAGAGATGATAACTCGGTTGTGCCTAGGGGCGCGGTGCTCAAACACGGTTGCCTCATGAAAACGTAACCGGAGTTCTAACCCTAGCCGTGGCAAGGATATGCACTACTGACGAGCTCTAACAAGAGCGAAACTCGAGTCTAGTGCTTCTTTTCGAAAGAGGCTGGCTGGAAAGTCTATCTGAATGCGAAGGCTGCGATCAAATGTGAGTGATGTTCAGTTTAAAGTTGACCAAAACCCCGACTACTCGCCAGTAATCATGCCAAATTCACCTAGACTCAATGTCGCCTCACCTACGCGTTTCCTCCTCTCCCCCATTACACTGGGTAATTGCTTTACCTCGGACGTTCGTATGCGCACATGTCCATTTGCGCAGTTAAATCTCGCACGCTGATAAACTGTCTGTAACACCTTCGGCGCCAGCTTGGACGAGGTGACGTCAGTTTGTTAACCAGAGTGTCAGTTGGTCTGGCCAATCTAGACGGGGAAGGTGGTCGCACACAAACGAGCGCCTACTAGGGGCATATTGCCGTGCCGTTTAACCAACCCCCTCCCCTCCCCAACTGCGTTCAGATGGGTGTGGCAAGACCACTTGCCAGTTAAAGGTAGCAGGCCCAGTGTTGACCTTATTTCAGTCAACAGGGGGTGTGCATGAATTGCGAGTGAACGCGCACTCCGCAGGTGCTTGACCAGTTGAATAGCCATGTGACTAGATTGCGCTTGTTTCACTGTTTGGCCTGGCCTGATGGCCTTAGTGATGAGGTTTAGGGATGGTGATAAAGCTGGCTTGATTCTGTTGAATTCTGTTGGTTTGTGCCTATGAGTTGCGCACGATTCATTCTTGTGCCGTCAACCCGCAATGAGGCGCGCCACTGATTCAACAGTGTTAAAAATTATGCAGTACTTCTTTGGTGAAGACTACATGCATTGGGGACAGCGTTCATTAATTGGACAAAGCGTAACCAAAGAAGATCCAGGGGAAAAAGTTTAACTAGTTATGCTTTCAAATCTACAGATTGTCCCGCACGGCACCTATTCACGAACAGGCTGTCTACACATGGAGTACTGCTTCGTCTAGGTTTTCCGCAGTATAGCTCTTAAAGAAATGTACTAAAGATGCAGTTGCACGTTTTTGAATCCATCCATGGTAGTTTTATCTAGCAGCCATTATTGACAGAAGACATCTGCCATGAAGCAGCAGCCTACCATCTTCGTGATGAGACAAACAAACGAAATGATGTTTATTGTGGGCAGCATATCACGCTCATTCTAATCGATTCAGATCAAAGTTTTCATATATAGTTTTGGATGCACTAGGCCGTGTTGAATAGAGGAAGTTGTGCAGAACTCCAAGCTACTGGACTTTATATGTACTGTCGTATAAGAGACTCTAGTTTACAAATATATATTATTTCCAGGCCTGTTTGGATTATTTTCAAGACTCCTATAAACCAACGGCTGAAACTCTCCACATGTTGGATGGACTTGAGTCGTACATAAAAACGTGTTAAGACTCAGCTTTTTTACACGTTTCCTTATCACATACGGTTGGAATAAATTGCGGATGACGTGCTCGTGACAGCTTAACACCAAGGTCCATGGGCGAACGAAACAAACGGTTAAAAAGAATATACTAGGTATCCAAATCCTAAGACGACACCAATGAAAATCGGTTCACTTGTTAGTGTGAATGGACAGGTTGTGTGCAACCTGTTTTGACGACATGGTGTTGACATTCCTCACATTACAGCAGTAGACTTTAACAACAAGAGTTTTGTTTCGTGAGAACAACGTTGACACCGTAGTGGAGTTTTCAGTGAGGTTCTTCGTGCTCTGATTAACCACGGTTATTTCTCCACATTATGGGTCTAAAAAACAACTTCCAAATCTTCAGTATATTTTACGTAGCATTTGACTTGATTATCATTCACTTTCACTGTCAGTTTATAAACTATGTAAATCAGCTGTTATGGTGCCTACATAAGTGTCTTCTCACTTACATAACTTGTTCATTTTGTTATGAGATATTTATTGGGGAATAGAAAATTGGGACACAATCATCTAAAGTAAAAACTGCAGTGGATCTCGTTAGGTCAGTGTGATAAAACAGAATATAAAAACACTTCAGAACAGCGTGTTCATGATATACTTCGACGTCCAGTCTACATCAGGTCGACGAAATTATGCATCAGTCCAGGATGCCTAGTGGAAAATACACAATCTGGTCACACGGCTACCTCAATTGGTCAAGCACCTGCAGGGTGCGCGTTCACTCGCAATTCATGCACACCCCCTGTTGACTGAAATAAGGTCAACACTGGGCCTGCTACCTTTAACTGGCAAGTGGTCTTGCCACACCCATCTGAACGCAGTTGGGGAGGGGAGGGGGGTTGGTTAAACGGCACGGCAATATGCCCCTAGTAGGCGCTCGTTTGTGTGCGACCACCTTCCCCGTCTAGATTGGCCAGACCAACTGACACTCTGGTTAACAAACTGACGTCACCTCGTCCAAGCTGGCGCCGAAGGTGTTACAGACAGTTTATCAGCGTGCGAGATTTAACTGCGCAAATGGACATGTGCGCATACGAACGTCCGAGGTAAAGCAATTACCCAGTGTAATGGGGGAGAGGAGGAAACGCGTAGGTGAGGCGACATTGAGTCCAGGTGAGTTTGATATGATTACTGTTTAGTTCTAAATTGAAAATTCGATCACTTTCGTTTGTGAGTAATGATCAGGATTGCCCGATCGTCTCGAGAGGAGACACAGTTATTGTCTGTTAACCCCAATCGATGTGCTAGTTCGGTCGTGCATAGTGTAAGGTCAATAACGTAGTGGTTAACACGGTTGCCAAATGAAAGCTTGACCGGAGTGCTAATCTCGGTCGTGGTAAGAGTATGCGCTACTGACGAGCTCTAACTTGAGCGAAGCTCGAGTCCAGTGTCTCTTTCCGAATGATTTTGGCCGGAATGTGTATCTGAATGCGAAGGCTGGAATCAACTGTGAGTGACGTTCAACTGGAAATTAACCAAATCGCCGCTACTCATTTGTAGATAAGGAATTTTAACTGCTGGTATATGTAAACTGTACATTCGCAATTTTTCTTGGACAATAATGACATCACTGTCGTCTGAAAAAGACAGACTTGGTTAAGTGTTTACGGTCGAAAGACTTGTAGCATTATTCAATGTTTGTTGAATCCCTCGTTGCTTTTCTCTAAATCTGTGTCCCATCATAATGGAAAGCTGCCAATATTTGTTCAGCGTCTTAACTTTAACAGTCGTGCACAGTCGACAAAGGGATTGTTAGCCATCTTTGATGCAGAACTCAGAACGCTAGTTGAGTTTTGTATTTTTGCGTTGATCCGGAATTTTATGATGTTCAGATCGAGCGTATGTTGCTGCTGAAACTGAGTTAACTTAAAAGTCGCTGTTCAGCACCGTGATTAAATAGAGAATGTGAATAAGAGCTTTTTTCAGCAGACGAATTCATCGGAACAAACTAATCAGGCTAGCGGTGACGGCTGACGAAATCACTCATCATAGTAACCCAATAAGGCCACCGGTGACGGCTGACGAAATCATCCATCAACAAAGCGTTGGCGTGCCGGTCGAACCAACCAGGAGGAGGCGTGAAGGTGAGCGTGGGTGTTGCGCTAGCCCGATGGACCAATCAGAGCGCAACGGTCTATGGAATGGACCTTACTTGGCCACTTAATCGCGAAGTGGCCTAAACAAGCGAACAGGGGCTGAACGCGTAATTGGCCATATTTGGCAACTATTCCATGCTATATATTTACATGCATTTGATTCATTAGTCGAACTTGAAGTAGTCAATACAGCGTGTTTTTCGGCAGTCGTGTTCTTCCTGAGTCCGCGCAAGTAGACTGGGTGAAGCCGCATAGCAGGAATCCGGGATAGCATCCAAGTCGTAATAGAACAATTGGCAGACGAAAGGGCGCGTTATAACAAGTTTAACATTATTTTTACCTAAAACAATGCAAACGTCTGCTGATGCACCGTTATCTCCAACGCATAAAACTTCGACGGAGATGACCTAAGTAAACATCTTAAATACAAACGGGAATAACGATTCGAAGCTACGTTGTTATCACTAGGTCTCGTTTTTTTGAAGTCCATCTGATTATCGAACTGTCCTCTGGAATAATGAGGTCGTTGATCCAACAGTGCAGTCTGGACCTGACACAGTGTGTATTTGTTGATATATTAATTAGTAATAAAGTCTTCATTCTTTAATTGGATACCGGCTCTGCCACTGCACTACAGTCTTCACCACACTCACTATGTTAATTCACTTTCCGTCAACAACTCACACTCGATCTGGACAGCTGAGTTAGCTGCAGCCAATCAGTCAATCGGGAGCTCAGCTAGACTTTTCAATTCTCCTACAGAGATGATTGACGATTCCTTCTGTTCATGCACACCAGTTAAATTTAAAACTTCGAATAGTTATTGCCGACTTCAGATTATGGCGGGACCCAGTTAAACCACCAAGTTTACTATGATAGCTGGACAAAGACAACAAAAGACATCATGTTATCGCATATCTTAAGGCAGTCGACACAAAGCGAAATGGTGGCCTACATACGACCGTCCGTGATGTCATTGCGTCGGACACACGGTCCAAGTGTTCCGTGTGTAAATTGCATCAACGACCGTAATCACGACAACCCTATCTTTTCTCGACTAGATTCAAATTGTTAATGCGATGTAATTGCATATATTATTGCTCGGTTAGTTGACCATCTCCATTGCAGTTGACCGAGGGAACAAATCGACTGATATCAGCTGCGGGATTAGTAGTCGAACGTATGATTAGATCTGTGAGAACATAATCTTCAAACAGTTATTCAACCAGTCAATCGATCGATCGATACACTATTCTCTTTGACAGTGGTCTCATATCTCAGTGCATCGAGTCAGTGTTATGATTTTTCTAGTTGACTCTGTTCATTATCCAGAGTAGGTTTAATTACATCTTAGTCCTTTACATCGTTTTCTGGTGTCCTCCTGTTGCCAGAATCAACAACCTCACGTATTTTAGTGTCTCTCTTCTCTCCGGTTGAAATTCTGTCCATTTGGAACATTTGCTTAAGTACGACATATCTAAAGCCTAATCCAACTCAGTGGAAACTTCCGTGTTAGTTTAGGTGTACCAGGGTGATTATGTGGTCTTTATTTCACCAATGCTTCACTCTTGTCGTCTATTGGATACGTATTTTATCCAATCGGTTTTATTTAACGATATCTTGTTCCACAATCCTCCTTGTTCTCTTTGCTTATCTATTTCGGGGATGAGTGGTGTAGTGTACTTGGCTAATGCGGTGAACATATCAGAACGACGAAGGTCTGAGCGGCATCAGTCAATCTACAATTTCAAGTTGAACATCACTAATCTGCATTGCACTAGCGGTTGCTATTGGGCGGTGTGTTACGTTTTGATTCGTCGGTTCATTATTGCTTTCCACTACCTTGTTTCGTACGATTTGCTAGTTTAAGTCGTAGACACCTTTAAACAAATTTTTCTACTCGTTAGCGTTTTACAAACAAACTGAATTAAACAGCTGTTCTATTTAACTGACATTGTTCGACACCGGTTCCGTCTGCAACAACTTGTGGTTTGCTGGCTGCGCGTTCTCCAATAAGGACACTGCTTCAGTCCAACTTATTTACGCGTGCTACTGTGTTGATAAACTATACTGTGATTATCCTCGCAAGTAATTCTTAGAATGATGGTATAGAGTTTTGGATTGTTTTAACAGATTATCGCAGCCTTGTTAGCCATAATTGTTCCGATACTCTTTCCAATCGCCTCTGATTGCGTTGTAGTGACCCCCATCTCGACAGTTCCCACATTGCACAATTTTGCCTACTTTCACGATCTGCTTTCTATTCTTAACGTCTGTTGTTTTGACGTTTGCGCTTTAGGCATTCACACCTTTGTAAATCAGTCAGTACGCAGACTAGGAAATCTACGCTGCCTTTATTGGCTTTTCAGCGTTTCACAGTGAAACCCATTTCAAACTATCTCTTCCTTTTCGTTGCATACATCGTTCAATAAACTAACAGACTACCTATTGGCTAGACACTCTGGAACAGCCAAACACTTCTGACAGAGTTATCTAAACAGTTCTTACTAGCTGAATCTAGCGAAACTATAGTCATAAGTTGATCTCATTCAGTTTACTTTCTTGGCTTTCCGTACACTTCCGTACACATCATATTTCTGACACATCTGCTATGTGATCCGAACATACTCAACTTATTTCTTTACCTTTTCCTTCTTCCAGCTCTCTCGTCAATCTCCCGATGGCGTTCAACCACAGGTTAGTTTACTGTGTGCCAGTTTCTCGCTCTCTCCCTTAGTGGGCGTACGCTCTGTGCTAGCTCCTGGACTTCTGGTAACTGAAAGCCTGGAGTTTACTTTGGTACTTCTCATTCCAGTTAACGGTTATAGGTTGGACCGGTGTAGGCACTCATACTCTGCTAGGTGTTCCCACTCAAGAGAAAGCAACTGTTTATTAATCCCCACGTGGAGCGATTTGTCTCGAGTTATCCCACGTACTGCCGTTTATGCCGTACAGTTTGTACCTCATAGCTAACAGTGATTGCTCGAGTCTTCCTAGCACTGGTAACTCCATTTTTCACTCGCACCATCCTGGTTTTGCACGTAGTCTGATAACCTAACAATACCTGACTAAACCGTTAACGTAGTGGTTACCGCCGCTTTGGTGTGTAAACGTACCTTTTTTAACCATCAGCTTGCCTTCCGTTTTTGTGGCTTCGAATGCCATAGTTCCCGCTGAATGCATTTCTGTCTGAGAAACAGTGTTACTAAACCTCCTGATGACAATTTGTTGGACCTTATTTGCCTTCATTTTGCTAATTGTATCACCTGTTTGAACTGAATGATCAATCTGACACAAGAAAACAGTAGGCGTACAGTTGAGTCTTCCTCGCAACATCCGATTTGGTCTATTATAACATAACAGATTGTTGTTCGTGAAACAGTGTATTCGACACATCGGTTTTCGAAAGTATCGAAATTATTGCGTTGGGTTGTATTGCACACTGATGTTTCTTTCAAGTCTGAACGGTTATTTTAGCTATCGGTTACATTCAATGAACAGTGTGAATATAAATTGGAAATGGTAAAAAGGTCAGCCTACCCAGGAAGCAAGCTCAATGGTTAGCATGCCAAACAAACGCTAACAATGGTTTGATGCAACCGTGATTTGACAGCAAAACGAAACTTGACACACGGAAACTTGGTGATGAGTGGGAAGAAATCAGATCTCAACTCGTTTATCGTTCGCATGAAGCAAGTGTTGCACTGCGAATTGTTTATACACTCATCTTCACGAAAGTGCCATCAGTAGAATATTAGATGTTGATGTTGTGTTCATTCCTTTAGATACTGACCACATATTTCGTTTTCCTCGTTAGCTGCCTTCAGTGCGAGAGTGCACATTGGATGTGTGTACTCTGTTAACTGAAACTCATCTGACATGATCCATGCGCATTGGTCGTTATAACGAGCAGCTTAGGTCAGACGCTGGAAAACGCACATTTAGCTATTTGTATTGTACTTTAGCTGATTGCAAATGAAGTGGTCAATTTTTGGGTCCAAATTCGTAAACCCTACTTCTGGGATGGTGTACAATTTTGTTCAGTTACTATTCTGTTAAGTGAACATTATCTTTTGCTTTTAAACCTGCGATATTTTTCACTAACCATGCTCCTCACTTGCGATTCTACAACATTTACGGGCCAAGATCTCCAGTTTTCCAGTTAAAATCTCCGTTACTTTGACTTTCAACTTGTGGTAGCTTGATGGAAAATCGATCGACAGATGTAGACAGTTGGTAGCATGTGTAGTACACTGGTTTGACGTGCGCAAACCTAACCTTAGTGGACGCCTCAGTCGACCTCCTGCTGACCTCTGTAGTGACAAAGATTCACTGACATGGTTTGCTGCAGCTTCCCCCAGTTGAGGTATACCCAGTTAGTCACGGCAAGCGATCAATCAACCAGGTGGCTATTGTGTGTTTGAATCCTTATCTTATTAGTCTTTTGGCTGCCCCTACGGTTTCTGTGATTGCGATTCAGGAGGCTGCGCCGAATCCCTATTATTCTTTTCACAAGGTGGCCAATGGCCAAGTTCCAACTGAGGTTCAATCGGAACAGCATCTGAAACCTAACTCAACTAGTGGGGACTTTCACGGAGAACGTAGTGCGTAAATGATCTGGAGTGATGTCTGATCAGCGACCGGCTAAATGCGCGACCAGCGAAACGGAGTAGTCCATCACATTTACAGTACAGATTATATATCGTGTGTGATGCAGTGTTAACCTGTATTTCCCGCTACCCAATAAAACCTCCAGGAGTTTTATATCTCTGGAACCAACAAACATTTAGGTCGGCGGGTACGAGTTTTGTGGAACGCAATTGACCAGATGTCACCGGCAGCCGGAACATACAAATACGACTTAGAGATACCAGCACCGCATCCGACTGATAGGGATAGATGTTCTTCACATTTGTGCACTGCATGGCACGGGAAAATTGAGCACCAGTCACCAATTCACTTTTTGTCTCCGCATTATCCCGGTTGTTGTGGGAACACTAGAAACATGCGCACAAACGCCACTACCGAACATGGAGAATTTCTCGAGCGTAGACAATGCTGTAAGGACGAGACTAGTTGGTCGAATACAACGATAAATTTACGCAATCTTCCGACAGGACTTTGAACAACGCAGTGGTAAAAAAGTTCACAGAAATGCACGGTCGAACGTACTCATTAACCACCGTCCCTCCTTATTTCCCCGAGTAACATGGTCTACTCAGAGTGTTTACGTAGGATTGCGAAGACGGGGTATGTGGAACCTGGTGTATGGCTGATGCCCATGATTGTACACATGTCGGAGCCACTTTTCAACAATCGACAATGTATGTTTGTTGGAATGGGTCATGATGTTCTGAGACGGTCATCTCTTCACAAAACGGTTGTTTCCAGTCGAGGGTATATGCATCAATGACTGGTCACTGGTGACTTAATCGTCTCGCTAGTGCCGTCAATTCTAACCAGTAACATTACACGATAAGTGCGTATAGAACCTTGCTGTTCATTTGTCTACTGGCAAGAACAGGAGTGGGCGCAATCAGTACTAACTATCTGTCATTATTCTTTTCCAGCATATTGGGCCATGTGTTGGCCGTGCATTATTATGGTTCATCTGTGCAAACATAGACAGGCACAGTAGCCCAATCATTTTACCCAGGATTCGGCTAGCAGACTTTTACATCAGTCTACTGGTTTTCTCGCAGCAAGCCTTTGGGACCGTCTGGTATTTCGAACTGGTGTGGCGAAAGTTCATATTAACAACACTGATCTCATTGTTATATATCAGACATTGACGGCCAGTTGTTCTTGGTTGGCTCATGTCTCTATGTCACGTGGCCATCTTAGCGATTGTAGGTTATGACTTTTTGATGTAAACTGGCCGACTGTTTACGGCGTTAAAATTAGTTGATCCGTATTATATATCCCAATCAGTTTGGTTGGTTTTTCTCTCATCCATAGGTTTTCTAAATCGACATCACCCATCCACACTAGTAGTGTCTACTATTATCTTTCATATCGGGAGGTTACCTCGATTACTACTCAGCTGGCTTAGGGACGGTTTATATGGATACACTTGAAGTATCTGGCTTCTTACGTACTGTTCATGTGTATACACAGTGATGCAGACGATTCGTCCAAAAAGCGTTGTGATGGTTGGTACATGTTCTTTATCTTCACTGGTGGTCCATTTTTATAGCTTAGCCACTTATGTATCTTCTGTTTTTTTTAACAGCTCGACTTGGTGTTTTTCGCACATATACTGAACTAGCTGGTAGGGCAGTTTCACTCTACCTGTGGTTCTCATGTTGACGTTCGATCGAGCATTTGTGATTACAGTCCATACCACCAACAACCATTGCTAACGATTAACGCCGATAAACGGTTAATCTCTTGTGTATATCAGCTGATGATGCAAAATTCTCCGGGTGCACCTACTTCGGGCGTGCTTTTGTTCCCGAGGCTACGTGCAACACAAAACGTGGTGTCGCCAGGCCGCTCTACATTGCACACTAGACAACTAGGCAGGTGTTTATTATGACAGCTGTATGTGGGTTTACTCGGTCATTAGGCATGGTATGCAAATCTGTGAGTGCTGCTGTAGCAGTAACATCTCTAGGACAAATTGGCATAGCCCTTCCAATTTTCTTCTGGTGATTAACTACATGATCTGCGTACATATACATATATATATATATTTCCCGTATTCGTTCCTTCTCTCTTCCATTCCTTACACGCGGGTAACAAATGCATTGCTTTCGTCTCTCCTATCGTTGTCCTCACGTGCGCATCTTGCCCCGTCTATATTTACATATGTATCCTCAAATTCATTCAAACGATTGCCTCTTTATCACCCTCTGCCTCTCATACAATCGTTTCCATTATCATCGTCCCTGTCATCGCGTTTGTGTCGTTGCTTTCATTTTGGTGTTTGCAATTGCGCTTGCTTGCTTCCTGCCTGCTTGCTAACTTGTCTGTCCTACGTTTGTCGTATTCTTCCACGCGTCACATGTCTATTTTGCTGGTTGTTTAAACCGTGTTTTTTGTCTAGCATATGATCTCTCTACCTAAGCATCCCAGATTTAGTCCTAAACTGTTCAGTAGAGATGTTCGCTACTCTACCCGTGCTGAGTTCGATCCTTCGTTACAAGTTCAGCTGACGGACAATAGCACTGCCCCAGTATTGAGCCTATCACTGGTACGGTATCAACAGTCTTTCAACGTACCGACTGTACAAGGACAACCAAAGACATGGTTACCGCGCTACATCACCCTTGAAACAGCGGCCAAACGTGGTTGGTTGGATCCCGTGACTGGACAGCTCCATACACAGAGCGGGCGAACCACAAAAATGCATTTGCTAGAGGCAGTGGAGCAGGGAATCGTAGATCCTGTACAGATTCTGGTTCGCTTTGTACAACCAATGGAAAGTGATTTGCAACCGGAAGCGCTGTACGGCGATGAACACGTGACGGCTTATTACAGTCTTGCCACCGTGTTAGAAGCTGCAACGTATATATACCAGAGTGCGGGTTATCCAACGTCGATTCATCAGTGGCGTAATAGCCTCATGAACGTAATACTTCACAGTGTGGAAACTTCACCGATAATCGCCGCTGGAGCAACTAAAGTTAGGGTGGAGTCATCACTGTCGGACAAGGATTATCAGTTCCTAGAAGGTGTGTTCACGAATCATAACTATGAGGTATTTCGACTACCTGTTGAGACTATGGACAATGAATGGGAACATCAACAAACTAAATTGATTACCGCTGATCAGGCGATGCACATATTTAATCAACCATCAAGACACCACGCACTACAACTCGAATATCGTGGTACGCTGTTACCAATTGCCCAGGCAATTGAAATGGGCTTACTAAAAAAGGAAACACCAATTGTTCAACAACCATCTGATCAAGAACCAGGAGTACAATATACAACGGTCAACAACGAAATCAAACTAGTGTTTACAGAAAAATTACATGCAAAACACACAACAGAAATCTGCTTCAACCCAGAAATTATAAAAGGCACGAACACAGCGAAAAGATCCACGGAAAAACAGACAAACTGCAAAGCGTCCGCGAAAAAAGCAAGCCAGAGAGAAAAAAGCAAGAGCAACCAAACACACAGAGATCAAGGTGAAGAAAAATGGGAGCAAAAGTGCAACGCCGAAAACACACACATGAAGGAGCCACAACAAAACCGAAAGGATACGAAAAAACAATACGAAGTTGAATACGGACAGGTCACAAAAGCGATTGAAAATATCGGAGTAACGGGTGCGGCATCTGTTGTTGATGTGTCACCTGTATCGCCGGTGTCAACGGCGGCAGCAGATGCGGTTGTGAGTCTGACGTTGTCGGATGCGCTAGCCGCTGGTCTGGTGGATCCTGCATCCGGTTTGGTACGTGTTCCGGATACGGACCGGTATTTGTCGTTGTCAGATGCTGTGGCGGCGGGTGTGATTTCCGGTGATGAGTCGTTGATCCGCGATCCGGACTCTGGTGGTTTGAAGAAGCTTGGTGAGATGTTGTTGTTGGGTGCGATGGCCCCGGCTGCGTTGATCGCACATGCTGTGCAGTCTTTGAGGAGTGCAGGCGATTCGTCCGTCCCGGTCGGTTCGGGTGTGCCGTTTGCGGCTGATGTTGCTGATGGTGTTGCATCGGTCGTATCTGACACGGCTGCTGTTCCTGGTTTGTTTGAGTCGGCTAAGCTTGCGGATGCGGATGCGGATGCATCTGAGATTCCCGTGTTGGCTGTTTCGTCTGCTGTCTCCGATGTTTGTGTTGATTTGCGTGGCTCGTCGATTTCGGAGCCTGTTGTTGTTGTTGGTGCTGCGGAAGCCGATTCTGCTGTGGTTTCCGAGACGACTACTGTGTCTGATGGTCGCGCGATCTGTGATGGTGTTTCTGTGGACGAGGATGTATCAGCGCTTGCGGTCTCTTCGGTTGTAGACGTGGACGGTTCTGAGTTGTCTGCAGGTGACGCGTCAGTGTTTC
>LOND01000594.1:90877-105136 GCA_014220965.1 Paragonimus kellicotti | reverse complement strand
ACCAATATCAGTGACTGTGACAGGATGTCAGTCTCAGGGTTTGACTAAACACAGTTATTTTCATTACTGTTTGTATATTTACGAACTCGTCGACAGGCAGTGACTGCAGTGACAAGACCCTAGTAGCACACTGGAACACTCAGCCGTTCCCTGAGTGATCTTTGAGTGTTCCTTTTGGATCACTCACCGAAATGAGATAATATGTAACTTTCGCCAGCAATATTGATAATAAAAATAACAAAAACTGTTTTCTTTTTCGAAAACCTATTTTACCACCAAAGTCGCTGGTGTCGAATTTGTTTAATTGAACCACTTTCCATTCTGCAGCCTTCAACTTCCGCAGTCATTCCAGCAGCGATCACAGCGGACCCTTCTATGGTACAGGATGCAGGTAGGTAATCATGTAATTAAACACTATTACGGTAATCGTTTCAGACAACAATGTAATTGTTACCGCAAGGAGAAGAGGACATCCACGGAAATAGTTCGCACCATCGCTGTTGAGGCTCGAATGTCTTTGAAAGCCGTCGGCGTTATGCTCTGTCACTTGAGAAAGATACTGCCTGAGTTGCCGTTGGATGCACGTACTTTGTTGAGAACACCACGGGAGTGTGCTTCTACGTTCATCGAGGGTGGGGAGTATGTTCATTTCGGTTTGAATAATTGCATAAGCCATGCTGTACATGACCGATGGACGGATGACTTGAAGATTCTCCGGCTTCAACTGCACATCGACGGCGTTACCCTTTTCAACAGCTCACGTGCACAATTATGGCCCATACTGGGAAGGTTGACATCCCCCCAACACCTGTGTTTGTCGTGGGATTATTCTGCGGTTTGTCTAAACCGGTGAATGTCGAGGAATATCTCGATAATTTAATTGAAGACTTGCTGATTCTACTGAGGGATGGTTTGTTGTTGTCAACACATAACCGTCATGTGCAGGTGATTTTGGATTGCGTGGTTGGTGATGCACCTGCGAGAGCATTTATTCGTCGGGTGAAAAACCATACCGGTTATTACTCTTGCGAAAAATGTACAGCACCCGGGGTGTATGTCAACCGGAAAATGGTGTTCCCACCAGGCATATATCGGTTACGAACAGATGTCGACTTCAGAACCAGGCGCCAACAAGAACATCATGTTGGTCAGTCTCCTTTTGAGAGATTGCACGTGGATATGATCAACTGCTTTCCCTTAGATTATATGCACATGGTGTGCCTGGGAATGATGAAGCGTCTCCTAAACCTGTGGAAAGCAGGTCCCACTGAAAGGAGAATTCGTCTGGGTTCCTCTCAAATGACTCAGTTGAACAACAGGATAAACAAATTAGAGGTGACCTGACGGTAGAGTTCCCTAGGAAATGTCGTTCCTTGGTGGATAGCGACCGTTGGAAGGCCACGGAATTTCGTCAGTTCCTGTTGTACATCGGTCCTGTGGCGTTGAGAGGAATATTGGACGACAAAATGTATGGAAACTTCCTGAACATATCCGTTTCCATTTACTTACTGTGCTCCCCAAATTGGTGTCTGCACTATGTTGATTATGTGGAATCATTGTTGCAGAAAACATTAGTTCAGTTCGCTGGTCTCTATGGTGAGTCCGAGCTAGTGTTCAACTTCCACTGTGCCAGCCATCTGTGTGCAGACGTTAGGTTGCATGGGCCGCTGGACTCTTATTCCGCCTTCCATTTGAGTCGTATATGAGAACTTTACGCGGGTTCGTGCGATCTCCCAATATGCCGGCCTCACAAATTTTTCGACGCATAAGTGAGAGGATGCGGGTACCACAGCAAAAGGGCAGTGTAGTGTTGGATGATGCACGGTCAACCATCATTCCGATAGCAATCAATAAAAAGGCCAGTTTCTACACGAAGGCGTCCTGTACAGCGAGGTGAAACCTAACAACTCGGTTTTGTTGGATGGACTACCCGCAGTGATAAGCGGTGTTGCTGGACGACGAATTCGTATACAGCGGTTCGCTACATGCTGTGATTTTTTTAACACTATGTTCCCATCTACCAGACTGTACATTTTCCAATGCTCCCATATGTACACATCCACTTGTTGGGTAGACCGTGATAGGATTCAATGTAAAGGGTTATTGTTACCATTTAAAGATAGTTTTGTATTTTACCCTATCATGCATACTTGGAAAAAATAAACACTACCCAATTCCGTGCCGTTTTTATTAACACTTATGTCGCGCGTTCGCTAATCAACAATTCACATTTTAGATGTATCAGGTTGTTGAGTTCGAGGATGAAAGCGTGGGGATCGTGCACAAGTCATGGATAACGCAGCCGGGATTTACGCTTTGGCCCGGACTTGCGTCAATGAAACATCATTGATTGTTGTTGGACTGGTTATAATCAGCACCCACTCGGTTGTTAAGCTGTTAACATTGGTCTCTCAAAGAATGCATCGTGCAATATGTATCACTTCCCATTTCAGATCAACTGGCATTTGGCTACAAGTACCAACGCATTCTGCAACAGTTACCAGACATACCCAATCGTCCGGACGGCCACGGACGGTAATGGATAGTGCGGCAAACGCCAAAACCCGTTAAGATCAACTTCACATTATTATTTAGAAATGTTGCAGAACAATCAATTTGTCCATTCCGACTTTACCTATGAATTTGAGGAGAAGCGTAAACCGACGGTTTATCCCGTCGACATCGATTATTCTCCACCCCCACTCCAACTGGAGAATATGCCCCAATTAGCACCGTCCTCTATAAAACGGTGTTACTCTGGGATCATAAAAATGTAATCACTTTTTTTCCCGCCCCATTCGCTTTCTCGGTTCTTATCCAGAAAGTTAAAAACTTAGTGAGCAACCTATTTTAGCTCCATACATTATCAGTCCGCCAAGTCGGCACATCACCAGATGCGACTGGTGCGGCGATGGAAAATTTTTGAATGAAGGTCAAAGAGGGAAAAGTTAGCTCTTTAATAGCGAATGAGTAGCTTACTAACATGCGTGGTGATTGTGGAGGAACTTTTCCAGTAAAGATGCAAAATCGGTACAAGAATGCGTGAGAAATGCCCATTCCCTACAGTGAAGTAAATTGCCGTCTTAGGATTACCAATAAAGCTTCTGCTAGGCCGTACTGTGTTTAGTCAAATCCTAAGACTGACATCCTGTCACAGTCACTGATATTGGTGTTCTAGTATGCAAAGTGGGGTTGCAGTCGACAATGAGACCTGTAATTTACTCTTGTCCGTTAACTGTTGAGGACGCTTTTTTTTGCAAACCTTTCGAAAGGCACCTCAAGTGGCCAGTGAACTAGGAGAACCTAACCTGGCTTGGAAGCAACTGGTTTATTCCCAACAACAAATATGGACATGTGGAGAAACAAATAAAGCTCCGTCTGCCTCTTGTAACAACTTGTGAACCACATGTTACGTATTTAGCTAAAGCCTAACTTGGGACCAGTGGCAGCAATTTGATAAACAAAGGACACGATGCTGTAGCCGTGCGGCATAACTATTTTTATAGTTGCGGCACTGCTGTCTTCCGTATCAGGAAGAAGGGGGTTAGAAAAGGTACCCTCAAACAAAGAGCACTCCGATCGCCCAACGGTTGACCGTGACCGCCGGCGTATTATCCAATACGGTCGAAAAACATCCGATATCACCCAAAAGCCCTGATGTAGCTTTCGAATACATCCGCTTCGCAAAACAGTACTCAGGATCAGATAATACTGTTCTACTTACTGCGCCCTCGGGCTAGGCAAGCCCCTCACTGCCAAGTGAGTCAGACTTTTGAGTCATTGGCTCCGGGTGGGGTCCCCCAAGAAAACCCTGTATCCTGTTGTCTCGCAGGTCAGACTTTTGAGTCAGAGACTCGGGGTGGGGTCCTCAAGTCAACCCCTTCCGCAGCATAAACGACCGGGATGTATCAGAAGTTATCGTTCTCCTGACAGTGAGATTGCTCACCCAATACGCCTTTTTTCTACTGTTTTGCCCCCATTTCTTCCGCCTTCCATGTGCCTTCGGGCGATAATTGTTTTCTGAGGCCAAGACAACTGGTAAACATTGGCGCCTTCAATGTCCGCACTCTCCGACAAGTCGGTCAGCAAACTGCTCCAGCAAGTAATCTCTAATCAGCAGCTTGATATGTACTGTGCGTCGGAGAGGCGAGCCTACGACTTTAGCACCGTTATCCACTTGAGCTCACCTCTAGATAACTGTCGATCCAAGCGCTTTCTCTCAGGGTTTCTGGTGATGCCGAAGCTGAATCTCGTGGTCAAGCTGGAGTGGGAATCGCACTGAGTTCCAGAGCAGAGCAATGTTTGCTCGATTGGATCCCAGTGAACAGTCGCTTGTGCGCTGTCAGACTCAATACATCGGTTAAGTCTGTCGACGCAAACCAGAAAAACGTTTCCACTATATCGGCGTATGCTGCAGGGAACGGCTGTTACCAAAGATGCATTCTATGACACCTCGTTGACCTTCTGAGGCAGACTAAATACTCAGGTACATCATACTAGCGGGCGATTTGAATGCTCAGCTTGGTCGTCTTTCTCTAGAGAAGCGGCTGGGAGGCATGTTTGGTGTCCGGGCACAACGCACTGACAATGGCGAAAGACTGCTGCAGCTGTGCGCATCCCATGGTCTCTATATTTCGAGCACCGCATTCAACACAGGAAGAAGACACTGTTACATGGAGACCTCCGTGTGCTTCTCAGCCGTAGACACAGTTGGTATCATATAGCAGTCAGTTACAGGTGGCGCCAACCTGTTAAAGAATCGTGCCTTTTGGAGCAACCACCTGGACTCGGACCATGCTGTTGTGCGTGCCCGTTTTGTTTTGTCATTTGCCAGAGGACATGCGCTCGTAAATGCAAGGTACTTAACTGACATTCGAGCGATGAGAGTGTAAAGAACGCTTACCAGAAGGCGTTGGTGAACAAGTTGCCCAGTTCGAGTCAGGTGAGGGATCCTAACGAACACTGGGAACAAATCGCCGCAGCTATGAAACATGCTGTGAAGAGGTATGTTCCGAAGGAGCTGTTCAGTTGCGACAGAACTGGATTTCCATCACGTCGATAAACCTCATGAACAAGCGTCGCTCGATCCCACCTGGTTCTGAATATGATGACGACCGTCGAGAACTTAAACGCAAGCTGACTAAAAGCTTGCGCAAAGACCGTGAGCACTACTTGGTCGAACAGTCGAAAGAGATGGAAAGAGCCTTTTTATCTGGGAATTGCAGAAAGCTTTTTTCCCTGATCCGTGGTTGTACTGGTCGTCGAGTCGGTGTAAGGGATACCATCACCAATCAATCGCGTCGACTTGACAGGTGGGCTGAACATTTTGAAGAACAGTTCAGCTGGCCTCAACCAGACCATGTGGACGACGGGACCCGAATGCGTTCCAGACGGCCCTCCGTCGGAAGCAGAAGTGGTCCTAGAGCTCAAGTTATTGAAGCGTAATAAGGCTCCTGGACCAGACCTCCTTCCTTCTCTTTTCAAGGATGGCGGAGAGAGGTTGATATCAGAACTGACAAAACTCCTCCAGACGATTTGGGAGACTGAAGAGGTACCTCGCGATTGGTGCTTATCAACAGTAATTCCCGTTTTCAAAAGGGAGACCGAAGTCTTTGACAGAGGGATCAGTCTGGTGCCGGTTGTGTCCAAGCTGCTCACTGGCCTCATTTTACGTCGGCTCACTAAGCCCAGAGAAAGTCAGATACGTGAAGAACAGGCAGGATTCCGATCCGGTCGAGGGTGCGTTGACCACATTTTTACCTTGCGACGGATCTTGGAACATCGGCACTCTTATAGGCAGCCGACGGTCGTGGTCTTTTTGGACCTGAAGGCTGCTTTCGATTCAGTTGCTCGTAACGTTCTCTGGAACTGTCTTCTTCGCAAGGGAGTACCAGGGAAATACGTGAATCTGTTGAGATCACTGTATGCTCACTCTGCAAGCAGGGTGAGAGTTTATGGACAACTGTCTCGGCGTTCATCACTTCTAGTGGTGTTCGCCAAGAATGGCTTTTGCCAAAACCATGAGTGGAATTAGTTTGACCCCAGTCATTACTAGGGTTCTGACATCCATTATACTTCGTCGACTCACTGCAGCTCGAGAGGCAAACATTAGGGAAGAACAGGCAGGGTTTCGCCCTGGGCGGGGATGTATAGATCACATTTTACTCTTCGTCAAATTCTGGAGCAGCGTCATGTGTACCGCCGGCCAACAATCGCCGTATTTCTCGACTATAAAGGTGCGTTTGATTCGGTAGATCGATGTACAATTTTAGATGCGTTTGAACGCAGGGTTGCACCTGATCAAGTATGTGAACATACCGTCGGCGCTTTATTCCCATACTTCAGCTCAGGTTAGGGTTTACGGTGAACTGTCTGACAGTTTCAACACCAGGAGCGGCGTACGTCAAGGCTGCGTTCTTTCAACCGTTTCGATTAATTTTGTCATAGACGAAATAATGGAGGATTGTCTCCGACACTCACAAGATGCCGGCGTGGACCTCCTACCTGGTGGAAGGCTGACTGATCTTGATTATGCTGACGACAAGTGTTGCTATTTGACACTTTACAAAACAGCACAAACAACGCTAACACTATTTCTCACTCTGCTAAATACTTCGGAATGCGCTTTGCAGCCTCAAAATGCAAAGTGCTTCTGCAAGATTGCTGTGATTACGTAGATTTAATGTTAGATAATGAAGTCATGGAGGTTGTTGACCGGTTTGTGTACCTGGGAAGCTGCATCAGCGGCGGCGGAGGTGTAGGGAATGAAATAGAAGCGCGTATTTCCAAGGCTAGGGCGGTGTTCGCTAATCTGAGACACCTATGGCGACAGAGAGGTATTTCTCTGAAGCTTAAGGGTCGCGTATATCAGACAACAGTGAGGGCTGTATTACTTTACGGCAGCGAAACCTGGCCGCTCAGGGTAGAGGACGTGAACCGTCTTCAGGTATTTGACCACCGATGTCTGCGTTCAATCGCTCGTATCGGGTGGCACCAGCGAGTGAGCAACGAGGAGGTTAGGAAGCGGGTGTTTGGCACTGATTGTCAAACGAGTTCTTTTGTTCAGTCGCTACATTTGCACAGACTTAGATGGTTAGGTCATGTACTAAGGATGCCAGCTAGTCGTTTGCCACACCGAGCACTGTTTGCCGACGCTGCGGCCGACTGGCGCAAGGTGCGAGGTGGACAGATGATGACCTGGCGTAGACAAATGAAATCGTTCACGAAGGGGTTGGTCACTGTAGGTCGGGTTCGTCTCCCGGGCTGGGGCCCTCGCGACTCACAGAGTCGGTGGCTTGAGACGTTAGGTGAGATGGCGGCTAATCGAGCTCAGTGGCGTGAATGCTGTCGTTGTTTGGCCGAGTTGTCTGTGAAGTGAGTGCACTTAATGATGCGGGGCAGTGAAAGCCGTAAGGAAGCTGTCTTGCTGATGACGCCTTACTTTCACTTACAGCTCGGTTGTTTGTTTGCAAGGTGTAGGCGCCTTGATGTTGTATGTTTGAATATAGACGTAGCTATTTTTAGTAGTTAGGTCCCCTTCCCTCCCTTCTTTTCTTCTCTCTTCCTATATCGTTTTTCTCTTTCGTGGTTGTGTGGCAATTGAGCATTAATGTGTACCACTGATATGTTGCTGTCTCTGATGGTGGTGATGAAGGTACTAGTTGCCTTTACCAATCTGCATCATCTGTTACGTTGAAAAGGCATTCGGTTGTCGCTTGATAAAGGTATATAATGCCTTTATACGTTCTGTTTTGTTCTATGGTTCGGAAACGTGGCCTGTTTGCAACGAAGATATCAACAGGCTTGCTGTATTTGACCATCGTTGTCTCCACCAATAGCCCACATTAAGTGGACTGATCGCGTGAGCAATGTGGCAGTTCGCCGGCGCGTATTCCGGAACGCTCGGGATGCGCGATCAATTGGTCAACTACTCACGTTGCACAGCCTGCGATGGTTAGGTCACGTACTCCGTATGCCAGCTGAGCGTTTACCGTACCGGGCATTATATACTGAGACCACCAACAGTTGGGTGAAACCGCGTGGTGGTCAAGCAACAACGTGGTCACGAAATATGAAGACCCTGACTGCTCCACTGAGTAAAGTGGGTAGGTGTCGCCTGCCTGGATGGGGTCCTCGTGATCACTCAAACCGCTGGTTAGAGACGCTATCCGAGATGGCGGTGTGTCGCAGTCAATGGACGTACCTGCATTCATACCATTTCTAGTTCTTCTACTTAATCTTCTTTTTCAAGTTTATTATAAGATATTCTACGTTACTTTTGAGGTGAACGGCGGCCTGAGCCCTACCATCTTCTTGTCAGGCTGCTGGCTGCTATGTTGATGATAATGAGGGCGAGGGACACAGGTTTAACGCGATTTCCAATGTGCTGATGATCTGTTGTTGTCCGTGGGTAGGTCCCTACAGTGCACCTGCAGTGAGTCTGACATTCGTGGAACAGCGAGTATTTGTCCCTGACCTTGATTAATAGCGAATCTAGGTAGTCTTGATCCACTATATATGTCACCAACTATGAGGAAAGTCATTCACCTTTTTAAGAGGGTTGATCCACTGACATAGTTAACAGCTTTTAGAAAGTGGGGAAAAGTTACACCCACGCCAACTCTTTTATCAACAGCCTTTGTGCATTCGCCAATCGTTCCAAGTAGGTATGAATTACAGGAAAGACTGTTCCGAATTCCGTGTTGGGTATTGACGAGCAGCTTGCTATCACCAAAATGTTTCCCACTGTCGTCATCGGAATGTTCTCCATCAGTTGGAAATGATGTAATGTAATGCTATAGAGAGGTCACTAGCTGCTTCCTGCCTTAAGATTGCTTCATAAATTGGTGTAACCACCAAGCGTGCCTCTGTTCATCAAACGGTCATACTCATCCTCAAGGAGAAATAGAACAAGTAGAGTCAAGGCGAGACTGTCCCTTGCGCAAGCTTTTTAATTAATTTGTTGACGCAGCCCTCACCCGATGATTTTTTCAGGAAGAGTTTGTTCTTTTGCCACTCTTCTTCCTCCAAGGGAAAGATTATAAAGGCTGACGGCCCATGACCACTGTGGTGTTGGCTGCCATAATACCAACTGTTACCAAAAGGTATTTGAAGTTAGCACAATTATTTGTCTCAGACAATGCAATTAAGCATGGTGTACTACCATTTGAGGTAGAGTGTATTACGAAATACGAACTTGACTTAAATTCTCATGTACTTCTGTGCAAGCTTGAAACAACTTACGTAGTAGTGAATTTTACTTGGCTTCAAATTACCAATTATCTGAACTGCCTTTGGAATTAACTCATCTATCAAGCCCAACTACATAAACGTATAGTAACATGAGGAGGTGCGCGTGACCATCCTTTCCCAAATGCCGTTGACGTCGTTGGACAAAAACTGTCGGTCTGTGGTTTCAAAAGCTATCTGTTGTATAAAATGCAGCTTCGTTTGTGGATAGTGCAGTGCATACTAGGGAGCGAACTAGAATGCGAACTAGAGAGCAGATCTGAGGCGACTATTGGAACAGTGGACACGCACTGCGGGGATTTGTCGCTGAGGCGAGTGGCAATGTATTGCTGCACAATGTTGTGAATACACGTCAGCCATGCAAATGAGTGTACACGTTCGTGGTCCCATGTTTTAACACAACCTGTACGGGATTTCATGCAATAAACAACTTCGCAAACCAAGCGTCTTTTGCGGTCACAACAGTTTCAAACTAAAATGATGCGATAGTTTTAAACAACGGTCCATGTGTTTCCAGCAGTTTGTGGATGTATAAGAAGTAGTTTATTTGAACTTGGTATGAGACCAATGCAACAACCGATGATATAAGTTTAAAAAAATGTGAGATCAGCTGACGACCTCTCGGCAGCACTGTGCCTGTCCAAAAGTGTTTCCAATCTTTAAGCTCTATAGTCAAACGTTTCAAACGGGACGATCTCAAGGATTATAATAATGGGTGAATGTCGTTAGGAAAGTACATGTGTTTGCTGTATTCGGTTGGTTGTACGGCTAAAGAAAGCTGGACCGATTTCCTGCAGCGCCTTTTATGACTGGCGTGAATACTTACTTGCTTATTGAACAAACGGTCAGATGTGAGTGGTTGAAGAGAGGAGTTTTAGAGAAGCCACCTTTTGGTTGGTCTTTACATGAGATATCCTTAAAAATTGTGACAGTAAACAACCTTCGACCAAATAACCAAGATGTCACCTTGCTTGTCGCATCCTTATTGCTTTATCCGGGGCAACATACATGTTATGAATGTAAACGTACGAGAGCTTGGACCGCGAGGCTTACCGCTTTACGTTTCTTCATCATGTCTAGAACGAAACAGTTATTTAGTTGTGTATCTTTTATCAAACTTCCAAGCTCAGTGTGAGGACGGGCTGATGTTGCATGGTAGATGAAGGGATTGCTTACGTCCGAAGTAGACAGGTTACTGAACATTTAACTTTCGGCGGGGTTTAAGTGCATAATTGATATACGTTACGTAAGAAGTTTCATATGTGGAAGTCACCTACAAGTTATAACTACAGCTTGGCGTGCTGTATGTTACTAAGCTCATTATGGATGGGATTTTATGTCTGCTTTACTTTACAACACTGTGGTCAAAGTGTGTCACTTATGTGGTGACGGAGATTCGACGTCATTTTCCCGCCTTCTTATGCAAAGGTTTCTTCACAGTAAAAGATCTAACAGATGCAAAGTGTAATGTTCACAGTGGAAGTTTGGTTGAGAGTCCATCGCAAGTTGGGATGTGTGGGTTTGAGACGATTTCATCGGGACAATTGTCGATGTGTTTCTCAGACTTTGCTTAGACATTTTCAAACACTGTCAGTGGCTTAAACTGCAGGCAGACGCTGGTAGAATGGCCTTTGAAAAATTCGAAACTCATCCGTAATGGATTTTGGCTGTTTTCCGTTTACCCTAAAATCCTTCGAGATTCAAACTGTGTTCATGTTTTGAATGTTTTCAGAAAGATATTTTTGTGCTCCATGGCGTCGGTGCTTGATTTTCATGGAGTTTAGTTGTGGCTTTTTAACCAGGTGCAAGCTCCTAGAGACTGGTTTGTGCAGAATATTTCATGCTGTGAAGAAACATAGGTAAAAGTCGCCAAAACGAACGCGTCAGAATGACTGAGGTTAACGTGAGCGGCATGCAAATAGATGACACTATAATTCGAGGCTGATACAAGTGGTTTTGTTTCCCTAACTGATGTCCTTACAGTTGTGCCGTTTACGTGGATGTGTTAGGTACTACACGGATAAGGCATACCGTTTCTTGCGCACATGTGCACTCACTCTCATGCGGCTTGTCCATAGGTTTGTGACGCAGAACAAAAGTCGTCAATGTTGGCTGTTGACCTATAAGCAAATAAGAATTGTCATTCAACGAAGACATTGATGCCTGTAGCATTCATCCTACCACATTAGTGTCAGTATATCTTGCGACGTCGTAGGATCTGGGGTGGACTGGACTAAACCGTGATAAATGCCGCAGTTACAGAGGTTAATGACCAAGGTAGTCTCCATTTCAATCTTGAATGGTGCATTTTATCGAAGGGAGAAGTTATGGTGAATTCGTCGATTTACCTGAATAGTAGTTTGCGTCAGAACTCCGAGGTCAGTGCCTAGACAGATCGCATCCTGTCCAGTAAATGCCTACTGACAAAAAATGCTTACTGACAACTTGAGTCGGCAGAGCTGTGACTAGGAAAACTACAACATGTTACGTTTGTCTGTAGGAGCAATATATTTGGAAGATATGTGAATAATTTGGAATTTTGTTGACGCCTGATTACGGAACGGGCTCAGGTGTTCAGTAATTTTGTGGGTGGTAGTGTGGTAATGGGTTACGGGGTATTGAAATGTCGCTTAGGCCGCGTTGGCTGCTTGAATTTCGTGCACAACTAGACTGGCGGAAGTTGTGAAGAATACGACAACTTCAACACGGGATGGAGCTAAGCGGCGTTATCAAAGAGGCTTATATTGGCCAAAAGCATACTCAGGTTGCTGGTGACATACACATTTAATGGTCTCCTTTGGATGTATTCCTGCAACTTCCTTACGACGCGTATGGTTGGCAGGGCGGCAGTAAATGAAGACTAGCACTGATGTATTGCTGTCTATGATGATACTGGTGATGATAATTGTAAGAAAAATGGAATATTATCAATACTATTGAAACGGTGTGAAATCTGTGTGGGTTGTTTAGCTAGTTGTGTGCGTTAGGCACGTACTCATCAGAAGATGTGTTGGTTCCAGTTAGGGAAATCAAATAAGCGAGAGTGGAATGAATATACAGCGAAGACCTCTTTTGTTCAGCTTTGTATTATCCACTTCTACCCTATTCGGTCGAATTTCTTCTCGGTTACTTCACGTTACTATTGCTGTGACTTGAATCGTAAAAGCTTCTCATCAGACTCATGGCCTTTACAGTTGAATGATTGAAGAGTTTGAATTGTATTGTCTCTGATTAAATATCAGTATGTATCATACTCTCATACCTGATAGATCTCAGTCTTTATGTCAATGTGATGGAAGCATTTAGCTTAATCTGTCGAATCAAGATCGTTCATCCTAGAAAAGTAGGGGGTAAGATTCTGTACACAACTGAATCTATTGAAATTCGCCCTTACAACCCCACCCTTTTGTGCCCAGAAACGTTTAGTTCATGCTTTGGGATTACCTTTTTCGTCCGGCCACCCTGTGAATCTTTCAAGCTTCATTGTTTAAATCTTATCTTGATTAGAGCTTTGTGTCAATTTGACTGACATCAGTTAGTTACTTGTTCTCTGTTTACTTCACTAGGGATTCCTTTGTAAAATTCTTATATAGCTGTGTTGTATTCAGCTGGATGATGCATAACTGAAAACGAGTCTGTTTGCTACACTGTGTTCATCATGACCACTCTAGGAACGTTTTCACAATACGCGACGGCGTTCGACAGTATACATCACAAACAAATTTTCGAAGCGATTCTAGTAAGGAAGTGACACGCATTATAAAAACCGACAACATTTATGGTTCAACGGTTAACTCACAATTATATTTGCTTTTTCTAACCTAAATGACATGTCAGTTTCCATAGCTAATACATCTCAGTGCGACACAACATTGCTTGGTACTCGATATAAAAATCACAGAGTTAATTTGTTTGTACATTTAGTGAGCAATCAAAATTCACCTACATAACCTTGGAGGTTGTCAGCTTTACTTTATCTACGACCAGCGTACAAATATCTATAGGCTGCAGCAGTGAAGTAACTTGAGCTCATGTGCTGTGTGGTGAAACGACAAGAAGCTGACGCTGTCATAATACTGATTTTATATTTGCCAAAAAGCCTTTGGTCACAATAAACGTTAAAACGTGCAAGAATAAAAGAATATAGACATTAAGTTTATCTTTTTATCGACCTATATGAGCCGTCTTTTCTCACTAATATCTGTGTCATTTTGGACTGCCGATTTATGTTTGACTACACCACTTTCGTTGAAAATAACATTTGGACTTTTCCACGGGTTTTAGATAACCGATGAAGCGCTACGATCCCGTTGGGAGGAGATGCGCATTGATTTTCTGGATGGAAGGCTTTATCCGAAGGAAAGCTATGAATCAGTAGACTCTGAAGGCCAGCCGAAATCACCCGGCAGCAAATATACCGGTCATCCTGACTTCCCGAGAGTGACGGACGTGGTAAAAAGTCGTCTGATGATTCGCCATGAGGAATTGCCGGAGAGTTTAGATAAACACTTTCGGTTTTATAGAGCGAAAGTTGCTGGTCACTTGGATGACTTTCTGTCAAACTACGACGACAATTCAATTATCAATGTGGATGGACATGTTTCACCAACGGAAAGGTTTCAAGTAATTCATGTGTGGCTTACACTAGCAAAGCTTTTAATTCTGGTAATGAGCATAATGTAATGTGACTGAGCCGTCTGTACCCTCTGTTGAGCCCTTATATCGCAACTCGTCCTTTCTGGAATCGCCCATGTTGCGGTTCTCCACCTATAACAGTGAGAGTGTTGAGCGTAATGAGTCATTGAAATATGGTGTATGAGAATATTGTTGTGGTGGACGAAACATAGATACGTTGCATAATCTTCCATCCTGCAGAACTATACATAAATTGGGTTAATGTCAACACATCAGAGACGGCGGTAAACAAAAAGCTGCATCAACTTTCGGGGCGCTTCTTCCTGGCGCTCGGTTGACCGATTTGGAGTACGCGGACGACATTGTCTTACTTAG
>LOND01000594.1:69824-90777 GCA_014220965.1 Paragonimus kellicotti | reverse complement strand
TCAATGGCGTACCTGCATCCATACCATTTCTAGTTATTTTGCCTTGACTTCTATTAGTTTTCAACCTTCTTAGTAACGTTTTCTTCTAGGATATTCCAAGTCACTAATGAGGTGAGCGGTAGCCCGAGCCACAGTACCTTTTGGTCGGGCTGATGGCTGATATGATGAGGTTGATGACTTTCGGAACATAAAACAATCAAAATAAGCGACATGCATATCTCCAGAGTTAACGATTTTGAAACGGAGCTTTTTAACATATACTCCGACAGATACTGATATTGCTTACAAGATATTGATTTGATTCTGTCTGATAGCTTAATTAAATGTTGGCTGGAAAGTTGAACTGGATCATCTGCACGAGTTATCCGAGTCTCTTATTTATGAGCGAAGATTCGTGAGCCTGTAACAAACCTACCCTCACTTTTCCGCTGCTCGTCTTTGCGATCCCACGAATGATAAATGTCCGTTAATGCGCCACTTGTCTACGTCATTTTTTAGAGGACTGGGACGTTTCTACGTCTCTAACCGTGCCTGTTCTTCACATTAGTTAAACCAGAAAACCGACGTATCATGTCTCCATTCGAAGGTAGAAGGTTTGATCGCCCCGCTCGTATTCGGTTGCGTCTAGAGTTCGTTAGTATCATAGATGCAGTGGAAACGATTTCAATATTCTATTGCCTATATGTACGCCAGTTACACGTAACTCGGTGCTAAACGAGAAATAGTAAACTAATAATGAACAAACTGAACTCGTATTGTACGAAAATTTCACTTACTCCTGTGCAGGACTAAGCAATGCCAATACGCGGAATTAATTTGATGGGCTAAAGATACAGTTGTAGGAAGCGCGATCCAGTTGGTAGTGTGTATGCGACGCTATTGGAACTCATAAACGAACAAATTTATGAACAGGCAAATAGTTAAATACATCTAGAAAACATTGAACAAATCTCCCTCATATACTATGTACATTGAAAGCCAATACTTTTGTATTTTACGCGTCGTAGAGCAGGTGAACTGTCGGTATCTCCAGATCGCTACAGTATTTCGGTGAGTATCACGTAAGGTATACATTGAACTTTAAGGTGGGAGTGACTTGAAAAGTTCCAACCACGAGACATCTTACAAGTTCGTTATATCCGACGCAGTTGGGTGAGTCTGCCAGTTTATGAAGTTCATATTTTGTATAAACTGAACATCACTCGCAATTGACCACAGCTGTCGCATTCCCACAGAGGGCTGATCGGATAGTCTATGGGAACCCGACAGTTGCGATTAATTGCAAGTGATGTTCACTATATAAAACGAAAATCCCTTATTACTCATCGGTTATATTTTGTAGATGAGCGATGAAGGTAAACAAATAAAAGCGGCTTGCACATTATAACGTTTTAATAAGTAACTCTCCGCGGCCGTTTGTTTTTCTATGTTCGGCTCGAGGGACCGATGGGTGCTAGATTCTATGGCCATAGCTTGACTGCTAATGACGCGTTCACAACTATAATCCTCACTCTCATAAATGATGTGATAAGCAATCAAAGTGTCTGTTCTCATCTCATTCGCCTAAATCGAGTGGCCTTTTAGAACGAATGACTTGTTTATCAAATCCACTTTTTACGTGCACCACAGATTACCTTGGTTATTACCAAGTAGGTTGTTGGGGTTCCTATGTCGAAACTGCATTCCTGAATTGTATGATGGCATTTCCTGAACAACGCCACACTACGACCATTTGTTAATTCCGATACATTATCATTGAAAAAAATGGATTTGAGAACTTTTATTTTATTCATACTTCCTAGATTATTCGAAGTGGTATGCTGGATGTGGTTGTCTTACGTCATTTAACACAGCAACAGATGAGAATGTTTATTACAATCAGCTTCTCCTATTTTCATTCTCCATTTTACAGGAAACCCTTTCAAAATTAAGTAAACTTTGTCACACCTCAAGTTCCTGACGTTTTCCCGGTGGACGTTGCCCCATCACTCCTAAAAAGCTTAGTGAGTAATGCGTTGAACGTCCTTAGCATTTAAACGCGACTTACTTAATTTTCAGCTGGATGCCAGAGACGTTTTTCAAGGAAAGCCTCCAAGAATTGTAATGGTCGGTAAGCCTTGCACAGGCAAGACAACGTTGGCCAAAATGCTTTGTAATGCTTGGGGATGTCGTTATGTGAACGGTATTCACTGTGTTATTTTGTTGAAGTACTTCTTTCAGCTTCTGAGTTGATCAGTCGACATATTCAGGAGGGAACTGGTCGTGGTTTGGAAATCCAGTTATTGTTACAAAAAGGCGAAGATTTGTCGGATAGTATGGTTTTCAACATTGTTAATGAAGAACTCCAATCGTCCGAATGCAGACAGAGTGGATATATTTTGGATGGAATTCCCACCTACAGCGAGAAACTTCTGAGAGTTCGGACCCAGTTGGAATTTCTGGCTCGCATATATCCATCACCGACTTTTTGGGTTTTCATAGATGTGAGTGTCTCCAGAACATTCAAACTGCCCAGTCTGTTACTATACGACGGAACGTTGAACTCAACACTGTTGTAACTGTTTATGATTGGAAGCTGATAGACAAAACAGGACACCGTGCAAAAACATGTAACGATTGTTCTACTTGTCTATGTCCATAGTTTTCTTTAAAGGATACTCTTTTGTAGAACATTTACGAAAACTTGGTGTTGACCACAACTGCTTGGGACGGTCGCTCAACATATGTTGTGCTTACTGTACAAACTGACATGCACCTTGAGTTTGCATGGTGTTGTACTGTAACCATTGGGCTACTGTTTTTCTATCTACCCAAAGTGTATCGTTAACAAAGCTGAACGTTACCAGTGTTTGATAGGCCATCAACAGGTTCTTAACCGGAGAATCAGAGGATTAGATGTCACAATCTACGAAGCCTACGATAATAATAGTATGCAGAAAAAATAGGTTATTTAGGGATCACTGGTTTTCGACACGTTAGGTAAATAAAAAGTGAAAGATTTCAACCGGAACGAATGGCAGTGTATTATTAGAAACAGTTAGCAACAAATACTCAACAACAGCTACTGCTCTTGTAACTGTACGATCACCGATTCATGATGACCTCACCTGCCTAAGCTTCACAGAAAACGCCTACCGACTGTTTAACACAAGCAACGGGACTCACTGTAGACGACATAATAGTGTGCTTTTTGAATAAAGTAATCTTATACTACAGCTTACAATTGGTTTATTTCATCTGTTCATTGTCTTGTTTATTGAAGAGTGTTGGCTCTGTTCCATGCCTTACCTACGCGGTTCTCCATTGGTCAGCTTAAACGACTTGCTTCCATTATTGTTTTGGCTGGATGAAGCGACGCACTGCTCATACTAAGTTCCGTTTCTAGTGTTGCTCGCTTTACGTAAACTCATATCTGACTGTTGGGTCTGCCGAATGCTTCGAATAGCTTGTCCTGATTATCGTGATACCATGGCGAATTTACCGTAGTCTGGTTGGTAACTATCTTCAGTAAGTGTAGTTTCACTCCATCAATCAGATGTAAGATATCCGCACCAAATTTAGTACGAATGAAGTCAAACAGTTTGGGCGTCTCAGTTCACTTACCAATTACTCCACATTAATATTCGGTTTTATTTATACTCTGAGGTTTGATCGGCCAGACTAGCAACTATCACGTCAACCAACTGTCAAGTAGGTCCTTAGGTTTAACTTGGTGTCTGTAACTGTAATTAGTTAAAAAGTTATCTGGTCGCAATTGTTCATCATTTTTTCGTGGCCTATCAAGTTGACTTTATAGTCTGTCCTAATTGATTGCATCAGGTCGCAAACTTCTTGACTTTTAATTTAAAAAATATCTCATGAAGTGATTTATTGCCTTTTTTGTCAAAGTAACTCTACGAAATGGTTTTCAAGTGCAAGACACCGTTTGCTACAACACTATGATACACGAATTCGGCGGATAACTGAGTGCTGCTCAGTTCGTATTATTCGGACTTCAACACGAATGTAGTCCTTCAATTACGACCATCCGCAAGCTCGGTCATGATGGTATCGTATTTTAGAGCGATAATTCCTCAAACTTCTGAAACCATTGCTTGCAACATATTATTGTTCAGTAGGTATGTTACAAGGTCCGAGTAATTTTATTCAGCGTTGTCATGCGAAGAAATAAAATATTCATCCTGTTGGTGTACGTTGTAAGTGGCATAGCGGCGAAAAAATAATTAAGACATTTCGCTGGTAAATTCATGTATGATGTTTGCATTTTAACAACGGTTATGCTCCGCAGCAAGAAAGACCCAACATTGATCAATATTCTGCGATTACTGGTTTTTGAATCGGCTTGTTCGTGGCATACGGAACCGCTTGATACATTCCTGTATGCCGTTGATTCTGACTTCCTAACAGGATATTGATGATAAGGAGAATAATATCATCACAGATAGTTCTTTATGAACAAAACGCTTGTGGTTGTGTTTTCGAATGACTATTTTCCATGCATATCCTGAAATGCTTAAATAATCCGACGGCTGATGACGATGGAGCCCGTTTATTACAGGACATAATACATTGTCGTTTGTTTGAGTAGATACGCACAGCACTTCAGTACCTACTGTTTTTGTGGCGAAATAATCGTTATTGTTGAAAGTTACTTTAGTTGTTGTTTACGCTACTACCTCCACTCATTGTTTGTGTTATTTTTGAATGAACACATAGTATTTGTGAAGTGCACATGGAGACATCACATGAAAGCTGAATGACATTTTTGCGATTTTCCGATGTATTTTCATTTTTCTACCTAGTTCAAACCTTAAACCTTCTTTTTTATGATCAGATTACGGATCCTGAGCTGAAAGCACGCTGGGAAACAGTTCGTATTGACCACTCAACTGGAGAATTGTACTCTTATCTTAACTATGACGACTCTGTAAAGGAACCTACTGGCCGCTGCGACTTTCCATTGATTGACGAGGAGACTAGAAGTCGCCTCCTTACAAGACATGAAGAACTGCCGGAAAATTTGAAATTGCACTTCCAGTTCTATAACGAGCATGTTGCTGAGCTACTGGAACAGTTCCTCGACAGATTCAAGCCATCTTCAGTCATACGTCTAAATGGTGCCCTCTGCCCTGTTGAACTCGGTCAGGTGAGCGCTAGATACACTTGTAGTTTACTGTCTAGTTGTTTCTGTCCCGTCGGTTCAAAAATCTTAAAAGTTTCACATATCACCTTCGGATTAGTATGACTAAAAGGTTCTTAAACTGGCACGTCAACTCAGCAATATGAAGTAGAATTCGTTCGATAATTATTCCGGTAAAACTATTCAGCAAATAAACGAGTAATATCCGGTACTATGTCTAGTTGTAGGTTAGGGCATTTCATTTGTTGCGCTTGGCCGGTAGGTTGTGTCACAGTTTTTCCCTGAAACTCGGCCGATGATAATCACAAATACTTTGTGGGGAAAAACCGATTTAGTCGTCCCAATTCAAATTGTAAAATGCAGTCCGACCAAAATAGATCGAGTAACCAGGATTCTGTATGGATAAAATCCATCTCATACTAAGTACCTCGTGAATGCAGAGTCCAAAGCGGAGGGAATGTGTAGTGCGTACGCCCAGTAAACTAACGGTTAGTAGTGAACTAGCTCGACAGAGTGGAAACAGAGGGCCAGAAGCAGTTGTTACACTTAACCCACTTTCAAGTTTGAGCATTTGTGGATGACAATATTTAACACAGTTGGTTACAAAATATGAGGCGATACTGCACCACTCACTGCGATGTCCAAGTGGCTTAATTGAGAAGCCTTTCTTGATGGACGGTCATTGGAACCGTAATTTTAAAGCAATCCGGAAAATGCAGATTGTCTTTGATCCTGTCCGTTCTATTAGTGGGCTGTTAATTATAACGCATTGTCGTCCGTAAAACAGTCGTCTCATGAATTAGCATTGCCACAGAATAGTCGACATCGACGTATACATATGAATTGTTGTGTTCGACTAAATCTGTTTTATGAGTATATCCAGCGAAGCTGAACTAATCCCTCACTGCAAGAAGAAAATCAAAATTGATCAGCAACTTCGAAATTACAATTTTGTCACAGAACGACTAACTTTTCAACGTTTACCGGAGAACCTATAACTACTTTTGCTTTTTGACTACTGAGGCAGCTAAAGTAACGGAAATGTTAAATAGAGATGGTTTAGTACATGCTGAAAGCATTTTCAACCGTGATAAAGCCTTTGATAAAGCTTTTTGTTCCTTTTCTGAGCACAGTAGTGTTAAAATTGCCGTATTAAGTAAGGGGCTCATATTAAAATGCGATGGATGTCAATGATTTTTCGTCCGTCTGAAAATATGATTTTTCTGCTCTGTCCTAAACTAACCACAATCGTAGATTAATGTTTTCAAGGGACCCCTAGGGTATTACGCATGCGTTAACTCTACTTACCGAGCTTACACTTCACTGGTTACTAATTTCTGGACTGGTTGACCGAATTCTCTGGGGAGACCACTGTTAAATAACGTACGCCTGAAGATCATGTAACAAAAACAGTGCTTTCAGAATGTCTTCCAATAGGCTGGACCTTAGATTTTCATGTTATACTGGTGACATCCGAATAGTCAAAAAGTGTGAACAGAGATTAGTGCGTGCGCGCTCTAAGCTGATATTCTTTTGGCAAATCAAGAACAGAGACAAAATAACAATGCGAATGATTGAAAAATTGAACTCATACTGAATGAACATTAAAATTGTCATCTTATGGAGCTAAAATGTCACAGAAGAGCGAAATCACATATACATCAGCCAGAATTGTATGTTGCACTATTGGTGCGAATAGACGCATAAGCACATGATCTAACAGACGCTGTCATAGGCCTCAAAAGGACAGCAAATGAGTATTGTTAACGACACGTGTGGAATGTGGACTAGCATTTTTGGAAGCATTTTATAAATTACCGTAGACGAGCTGAGAATATCTCCAAATTACTATATCGTAATGATCTGCTATCACATCAGTCCTACGGTAATTGGTTTTACTGTTCGTTAACTTTAATACTTGTGTTTTGGGAGCATTAGGATGTCGTTATGAATAACCTTGATTCTTTTTTGAAGCTGTTAATCTGACAACTGTTCGTTTAATTTTCGAATTGCTGAAAATGTGATATTATCTTGCAAGTGCCATATCTCTCACTTGCTTAGCCGTTGTATAGCTGGTCAGCAGTGTGAATGTGACCGTTGATGTTTAACTGTCGTTCATATCACAAGCTGGCTGCACTTGACTAGGAGGGCGTCAGTTTTGACTTGAAGTCTGGAAAAGATCCATCCTGTTAGTTGTTGAACAGCTATAGGTGGTCTGTCCTGTCAAGAATTGTCCATTCGTATTTTAAAGCATGTCATATGATCCATCCTGTTTTATTTTTGTCCTTCGGTTGTCTTATTCTCTACCTTCGTGAAATATGGTCGCTTATTGTTGAGGTCGTTGTTGCAGGTATGCATTTGATTTGTATTCTGAGCGTACAGTTTTCTGGCCTCACTTTTACGGCGTTTCGAAGAGCTTGTACGTCTGTGGGAACTAGGTTCCATTACAGCCAACCTGATCCGTGGTCAGTTTCAAGCAGTAATATTACTCGCTTGGTGTAGGGTGGTCAAAGTGACCCGTAACACCACCCTCCCCTTCTGCCTTCTAACAATAATCATTATTATCAATATATTCCGACAAATGGCCTTGTTTCCGTTTCTCACAGGAACTAGTGAATCGGATGCAAAATGCATCCTGCACTATCCAATGCTCTACCTTCGCAGCTGAAGCTCCATTGAGAACAAGTTCATCGACAGAACGAGAGACTAGTGAGACGCCTGTTTTGGATTATTTGGTATGCTTCGTATTCCGTAAATAATTCTCGGTTGTAACCCGTTTTTGTGCAGACTAGCGTGAAATCAATCTGGAAAAATAACCCACCTCGTTTGGTTATCCTCGGCAAGCCCTGTACAGGAAAGACTACTTTGTCGAAAATGTTGTGCCAGGCCTGGCGTTGTTGTTATGTCAATCGTAAGTAGTTCGATGCCAAACTGAACTCAGTTCTTGCAGCCTCGGAATCAATCACCCGGCATTTAAAGGAAAGAAGTGATCGAGGTTTGGAAATTCTTAAGCTTTTGCAACAAGGTGAAGATTTATCGGACCTTTCAGTTTTCAGTATCGTCGCAGAGGAGATTCAATCACCTGAATGTCGTGATAAAGGTTACATCCTGGACGGGTTGCCAACCTGCAGCGAAGCTTTGCTTCAAGTTCCTACTCAGCTGGAATTTCTGGCTCGGATCTATCCGGAGCCGTTTTTCTGGGTTAACATTGATGTATGTGCCATTTATTACCGGGACCGTTTGAAGTTCTTTGTTCCTGTTGCGTTACGTTTCTTTATAATTCAAGAAGACGTGGAGGCGTCGGAGTAGTAAGTCTATAGTTCGCCATCGTATGTCATTGACGTCTTGCTCGTATTGTGTACATGCTTACTCTTTGAAAACCGATTGCAACGTGGTAAACTTGTGCGTCACAACAGCTGAAATACAACGAAGCAACAATGGCAACAAAATAGTTAAAAAATTGAAGGGAGCGCAAATTCTTACCACAGGACCATCGCCGACTTCGATTCCAGGCAATTTCCGACAGTTTTTCCAACCATAGTTTACTGTGGACCAGTGGACCTCTAATCGGCTTAAACTGACATAAACTAACGTTGCTGGATCACATCAGATGTTATACTTTATCTCCATCGTATATGTTTTGGTCTGGTAGTTAATGACGCCACACTTCAATGGTTAGGTCAAGTCCTCAGTTATCCTGACTTAGGCATTCGAACTGAGAAATACTATTTAAGGAAGCGCAGGACGAAACTATGATTCTACAGATTTGAGTTGGTTGTATTCAGATTACTTTATTTCTCCGCTGTTTCTCTTATTTGTCAGTGGTTTTCTTTTGTGATTTGAATTAACGTTATACTGACACCAATGACAATGATAATAATATAATAATAACACTGACACTGAAAGTGATATTTCTAAGCTCACAGCGAAAAATTATCGCTTGTGGACATTCCGTTCATGTCGCTAGTGTGGGTCCGACGGGAGCCCAGATTTTCAAAATTGGGTGTCCTCGAAATAATAGTGGTCATAATAATCACATCTTTGTTAGTTTATCCGCCACCAACCATCAATAAAATTAGATGGTCTGTTGACAGCATTGACTTAAACGGGGTCATCATTTATTTGCTGATCGCAAATTGTTGACCGTTACAGTACAGTTACTGTGATCAATCCTGAGATCTGCAGTTACATGTGTTTGTAAGTATTCCATATATTTTCCGAGTTATAGTGCTGAATTTGCGTAGTTCCGCTCTGGCCTGACGACTGGAAGTCCGTCTGATTGGTATCTGATCTATACAATTAACCGAGAGTAAGTCGCACAAGCGATAGTATACATATTTTTTGCATTTAGTTGGATAAGAAAGTGATAGTTGTAGAACTACGTTCGTCGGACTTGAATCTTTTGACTGTTGTATCTTGTAAGTCTAAAACGGCAGATAGTAAAGTAGCCCATGCAATGTAAAGAGTACATTAAGCGCGAGCAACAATCACTTTTTACCGTAAGCACAAAGTGAAGGCAGGAGTATGAACCAACTTACATCCCGAATGCCCACATGGCTAACTAGTAGGAAACGACGCACACACGCGCAGATGTGACAGGTCGAGCTGTTAGTCAGCGCCCAAATAGACACGGTTGGTGGCATCTGTTTCGTTGGTCAACGCAAATAAGAAAAAAGTATATAGTTGATAAAATCAGGTTATACCTAACGTACTCATTGTCTCTTGACCGACGGTGTATTATGAGTAGGTTGGTGGCCTACTAATCCCAGACAGTCAACGCCTTCACAGCTGTACACATTGCGAAGCCATATAGTTGACACCACGACCTATGAGACCGATGGTTCCCTTGCCTGCCTCGCTCTTCTAATCACGGCCGAGCAACTGCCGCTCACTGAACCTTCAGACGCCAATCCGGATCGTATTTCTCCAGACCACCCGGTTCAAGGCTAAGTCCTCCGAAAACCTAAAATCGACATAGATGTAGATACATCGTGGTATCTCCGTTCTTTACTACCAGAATTTTGCTTGACTGCTTTTACTTGTCCGTGTATCAATTGCTTCGGAATCCGGTTGTCACCCAACCTACGGACATGACCTAGCCAACGAAGCTGATTGAGCATCATTATGGCCTCAATCTCATCCGTGTTTGGTCGTTGGATCACTTCAGTGTTCGGAACCATCTCCAACCACCGAATACTCTAGATGTGTTTGAGACATTGCATTTAAACACGGCTTGGTTAGCTCACATTCCGATGACATAGTATCCACGTTTTACTGTCGTACAGCAGTATAAACACAATCGCTGAACTGTAGATAAGCAACTTAGTGCTCATCCTCAGGCTGTGATTCTTCCAGACGCGTATTTCAAGATGTCTCAAAGCACCGATATCCTTCAGCATACGAGCTCGCATCTCGCAATATACATATACACAACATGCACGCGCACAAGTACGCCGGCCGAAACGCTGTGAATACGAGGTCACAACAATTGCCAAGAGAGATCACGGTTACATATGTTAACAACGTCCTTTCTTTTGGGTCAGCCGTTACTTGGGTAGCAGCATCAGTCTTTAGAACGTCAGTAGTCACGGACTAAGCAGACACTTCTGATTTGTACTACAACTTATGCTTAACATTGGTAGACGCTCAGCGGATCGTCTGGACTGTCTAACGTAACAGCTATTTTCCTGCATCCTGTACTTAATGTGCCACGTCACAGTGCCACTCCCTGATAGTATGAATACAATCTGTGACTAACTTATAAGTAACCACCCTTTAATGTTCAACCTGCGATGGACTGTTTTCTAAAGTTAATGACTTAGGCTGCTAATTTTCAAACAGGCTGCCACTTTAACCAATGATCCTCTCATTTGCTTCAGATGTCCGATGTCGACCTAAGAAGACGCTCGAAAGGTGTTCGCATTGATCATGCGACGGGAAGACTGTACTCGGATGCAAGCTACGGTACAAAAATGGAGTCGACTGTGAGCTGTGATTTCCCACTGATGGATGTGCACTCTAAAAGCGGACTCCTTACGGGGCACGACGAGATGACAGAAAATCTGGAATTGCGTTTAGCATTTTATAACCAATCTATGGCTGAGCGGTTGGCGGAGTTTCTGGACAAATTTACTCCGTCGACAGTGCTTTATTTAGATGGGGCACTCTGTCCAGATGAACTTGCAAAGGTAATTGCTGATGATTTAATAGCAGACGGGGTAAATTGCCCAATTTTCAGCGGTTATCTACTGGTCTGAAACAGCTGTTCTATAAACAGTATGTCAGGTATTCGCATAATAACACGGCCACCTGTGACTTTCGTTTTCTGATTGATCGTTTAGACCTATCGTTCCCAGAATGCACATTCACGCATGGGGTGATTGTTTTGATTCCTTCTAACTCAATCTCTGTCGTACTTGTTATTTAAAAGCAAACATTATTTAACACTACATAGGTTTTATTTTCATCTCTTTTCTCCCTTACGTCTTTCCTGTACAACTCACTTAATTTTTCTCTTTGTAGAAGAGTAAACGTGACGAACAATTGTTTTCGATAATTCATCATCAGATCAATACAATTATATAGATTCAGCAAAATCAAAACAGTGTGTACACAAGACAAAGAGGTTTAGCAGAATGTCATTGGATCATACAGAGCGTTACAAATTATGCAGGCCTCGATAGGCTAGTGACTCAGAGAGCAAATCACCAGTGTTAATGATGGAGTGGTTTGAAGTTCCACCCCTCTTTGTTGTTCTGTGAAATTACCTCGGTATCACGCCAACTCACCTCCTTGTATATTAATGACCTAATTGACCTAGTTTTATCGCTGGCATACAATCTAATGAAACGGAGTTCTTTGATAACACACCAAAAATTCGACCGCTGGAAGTGGGCTGTCATTGGCCAGCACATCATACACATGAGTGGTGATCGACGCTCTTCTTTTGCGTCACGTGCCCGGTAAGTGCGTGACCGATCGATTGTCGGTCGATAAACGCTGAAGGTCACGGATGTTTTAAACCGGTCGCTCGTACGAATATTGTCAAATACGTAAGTGTTACATTTTGGTTCCGTCTTCGCGAGATTTCCTTTGATTGCATGAAAATCTAACTCTTTTACCCACATTAATATCTGCTTTGCCACCCACTCAACCCATTGTAAGTCACCCAACCTGTCACACGTCACCTAATACCGCGTAACTGTTTGTATGAAATAAAATAATGTCGCCTATATTTCTAATTGCTTCACAATTCTGTCTTTATATTTTTTAGTCTTCGCTAAGTTTATTCCAGACATCACTTTTCAAATAACTTAAACACGCTAACCAGTCTGATAGATATGTTAAGTTCAATATTGTTGTTTGGACCCAACAGCACCGAAGGTGATTATGAACCATTTTCGAAATATCTGGTCAGTAACTTTTAGAAAATGCAATTACAAAGATGCTAACCTGTATATTAATGTCCCTTCTACGAAAAAAGGAAGCGAATTTTAAGGGGTTTGAGTGGTCACATATTACATCAACCATATTACGGACGTCCAAATCTTACTATCATTCGAGAGGTGTCGTTTCAGAAATGTAAAGCAGCATTTTCCCGAAACAAATTTTAGTAGAGCAGTCAAAAACGTAAATGCGCACGATTTATGGCCTGGCAAATTTCTCTGCATATTATCAAGTGCGTACTACAGAACAGGAGATTATAAAGCGGAAAACAGGGGTCAAATGTGAAACTAGACATATAAGGGAAACATACGGCGGGGCTGTCCGCTACTCAGTCAGTTACGTCGTTACCATGGTAGTGCTAAACTAACAAAAGTCCTTCTGCACACAGAGGTGGACACCAACGTCTCAGAAAAACTGACTCAGCATATCGTAACAATCGGGGCTTCTCAGTTGCGTAAACAACTGTGAATACCTGTGTGAGATCCGTCTGGTGATGGCTCTCCATCATCATCATCCAGTGGACTTGGTGTTGAGCTTCTTCCTGGAGCTAGGTTGACCGATCTGGAGTACGCGGACGACATTGTCTTACTTAGCCCCTCTGCCGAAGACATGCAGACCATGCTGAACAAGGTGAGTGACCGGGCTGGTTTGTATGGAATGCGCTTCGCACCTTCAAAGTGCAAAGTGTTACTTCAAGACTGGGGCATTTCCACTCCTACTTTCTTTATTGCAGGTAATCCGCTTGAGACTGTGGACAGTTTCACCTACTTGGGTAGCATTATCTCGTCAGCTTGTAATATTGCTGATGAGATATCAACGAGGATAGCAAAGGCACGAGTTGCCTTTGCCAACCTGCGTCATCTGTGGCGTCGAAAAGACGTTCGATTGTCGCTGAAAGGAAGAGTATATAATGCTTGTGTGCGTTCTGTTTTGCTCTATGGTTCGGAGACGTGGCCTGTTCGCAAGGAAGATATCAACAAGCTTGCTGTATTTGACCATCGTTGTCTCCGCCAAATTAGCCCACATTAAGTGGACTGATCGCGTGAGCAATACGGCAGTTCGCCGGCGCGTATTCCGGAAGCTCGGGATGCGCGATCGATCGGTCAACTACTCACGTTGCACAGCCTGCGATGGTTAGGTCACGTACTCCGCATGCCAGCTGAGCGTTTACCGTACCGGGCATTATATACTGAGACCACCAACAGTTGGGTGAAACCACGTGGTGGTCAAGCGACAACGTGGTCACGAAATATGAAGACCCTGACTGCTCCACTGAGTAAAGTGGGTAGGTGTCGCCTGCCTGGATGGGGTCCTCGTGATCACTCAAACCGCTGGTTGGAGACGCTATCCGAGATGGCGGCGTGTCGCAGTCAATGGCGTACCTGCATCCATACCATTTCTAGTTCTTTTGCTTAGACTTCTATTAATTTTCAACCTTCTTAGTAACGTTTTCTTCTAGGATATTCCACGTCACTGTTGAGGGAGCGGCAGCCCGAGCCACAGTACCTTTGGTCAGGCTCATGGCTGATATGATGATGATGATGATGATGATTGATGCTTAACTGCCACATATGGGTGTCAGTTTCTATCTGCGCCATATGCTTCTTCACCCGTGATGTTCTGTGGTACGCACTTAATAATATGGAGAGAAATTTGACGGGCCACAAATCGAGTGCATTAAAATTTCGGACTGCTCTATTTACTATTATCGCTCCCTCATTGCTCATACGGTTGGCCTGATGAACAGCAAGATAACAGCTGTTGTAGACTGCCAACATTTCGTCGTTGTCTCATCAGCCGTTTACCAAAATCAATCAGAATGCATGTAACCGTGCGCATGACGACCAGGTTTGTTTGGCAAGGCTGAGTGTGCCTGTACAACGAACGGGTTAGCGTAGAAGAAGGAATTCATACCGAAAACTTTGCCGAATACATTTCCTCAAAGTTGTTTTTCCAAGTCTGCCGCTTTTGGGGGAGCATTTGACACATGCTTTGTGACGCATGCTTCAATCCATCTTGATATTCACGTGATCTGCTACCAAATTATTCTTTTTTACTTTAACCCAGGCACTAAGCTTATACATGCGAGATTCGGTTGACTTAACTATGTCACCTCACACGTTGTTCTTCAGGCCACTTGTAGTTGCGGTGACAGCCATATCGAAAAAACCTGCCTGTATTTGCGTCAGCGGTTGGCAACACAATTTTCAAACGGTTAACTTATTCAGTTACGTTAATTGCATTCCAGTGAGTAGTCATCTATAAACCCTGATTCATCAACTACGGAACAACTTCGCAGTACGTCTTGACATCGATCTGATTAATAATCCTCTGCGTTGCCTAACACTAGCCCAAAGATTTCGATAGCCAGCGAAGCCGTTTGATCAGGCACCGACGATCGGTGCTGTGTGCAAAAATCCCCCATCGGTGCTATCATTTTGCCCTGGTCTTTACCTTTCGGATTCTGCTCGCCATTTACTTCGTTCGCCCCTTGTCACCGTGCCGATTGATATTCATTTTGAATTTTAGTTAGCAGTCGGTGATATATTATCGATGTGTTAGCATATCGCAACGTCTTTCAAGTTATTTGGGGCAAGAGAACTTAGTGACCTGAATTACTTTTATTGTTATTGTTTCGTGACGGTCCTCACATACTGTCAACTTGTAACCTGTTTGGTTTGTACAACGGAAAACTATGGAACAAATAGGATCAGATTATATGCCAAGAATTACTCAAAATATTTTTCATAGATTGCCATATATGACGAAATCAATTGGCGGAGTGTGTAGTAGGGAATTTTTTAACAGGTTAATCATGAAATTACTTCGAATAACTTGGACACTGTGGCGACTTGTTGAATGGCTTGCCATGATGTGCTCCGTCCACTTTTGTGAATAACTGGGATGTTACTTTGCTTAATATTTGCCATAGTGTTTTTTTCTCCTTCTGTCGTTGTGCTGAAAGAAATTGTATTAATTTCAGCATTATGCACCCAAGGTTTCACGCGTGTGCAACTACTTTAAATTAATTCGATTTCTTGTTGCTGCCCTACCTGTCAGTCTTTAATCGAGAAGATCCAAGCTTCTATCGAACATTACGGCCTTGTTCCATCAACCGTTCAAAGTAAGGCTGAACCTACACCTGTTTCCAATTCTGAGGACGTTGGCGGCGGCCATGGTCAGTGTCTGATTCGATTCCGCAAACGGTCCACGCAAGAAACTGTCCCAGAATCTGGTGAATCAAACCAACGCGTCGCCACGTGTACGGTATCAGCCGATTCCAAAATGCAACAAGCTAGCTCACCGACGGAGACTGGTTGTTGTTGTCAGTGCGGAGCGAAATTGATTGAATCACGCGAGGATCTGTGGTGTGGTCGATCCCCGCGTCTTCTGCTGGTGGGTAAACCGTGTACTGGTAAAACAGCCTTGGCCAAACGCATGTGTGCCGCATGGAATTGTGAATTTGTCAATGGTGAGTTAACTGCACAAGGATTTTCTTACAGATCAGTAGAGGATATAAAGAATCATTGTGCGATCATTTTTCTAACAGTTTGCACTAATACGGTTCTTTTTTATTGGTGATCGAACTATGAACAACATAAGTTTGCGAGATTTCGCCTTCTGACAAGTTTCCGTCAGAGAAGCATTATTTTGAATACCCTTATTGTATCATCTGAGGCCTACTTTGAACCCTATCGTGTTATTATCTATTTCGAATAAGCATGGAAGAAACCAAAATCTCTGTGTTTGCTTTTAATATATCAAAAACTTACCTACAGTAGAAATTACTAATGCAAAGATAAGTCAATACTAATCGAATAATCAACTTACAATACAGTTTGTTTTAAAGAACGTCGAAACAGGTCGTTGTTCCATAAACTGTCATTATGTTGGACGTTTTCAATAGATTTCATTGTACTATCCGGTCTTGTGTTGCCATTTTACCAAACGTACCACGGATTACGAACTTATTCAACTTAGTGGGTACTATGTTTGGATACCGATAATCCCGGTTTTTGGGAGAGCACATTTTTGCGTATACCGGAATTGGCTATTTGAAAAACCAGATCCTTAGGTAATGTAAATTAACTGAGTGGTCGATGATCAGAAGTGATAGGTCCGAAAAAGACTGGTGGATTATCTGTTCAACGCTCTTTTACAACTGTACCACAGTGAAGAAATTAAAACCGGCCAGGACGAGAGCATGAACTTACAGGGCCCCAGTCCCCTACTACAGGTATCAGTTACTTTTATAAAATGTGTAGTTGTGAAAAGTGACCATTTGTTCACCCTTTGAACGTGAAATTAAGTAATCTTGTCCGACAGGTTACCACCCACACTAGTTGAATAGGGAACTCAGAAGACCGGTTTTGCAAGATGGTAATACCATTTCGTATGTTCTCGTCAGTCGCTACACAGTTGCTACACTACCATCTTGAAATACCGGTCTTCTGATTTTCCTATTCAGATTCGTAACTGGGGAAGGATGTTTTATACACACTGGTTGAGTTTATTCGACTCTTATATTCATTAAATGTGGGAGCTTGATTCCATCATGGAAAGTTCTAAGGGATGTATTTCACTGCAGCACATTCGAATACACTCAGCAATCACCCTAACTAATTCAGACATTGGAATGTTTTTAGCATTGTGGCAGTATCATCTTTTACTTGACCTGGTTTTGATGCATTGAATAAATTGCTTCGGTAAGAGACAGTTACGGGCATGTGTTTATGCACGGTGGTACTCGACGTGATCTGTCGACCAAATCACAACCTAATTGAGATATATGTATTTCTTGGAATATTTTTCAGCTACTGAATTGATTATTCAACACATGACGTTGAACGACGAGTACGGACAGCGTATGAAACAGCTGATGCTGGACGGAAAAGATCTGGATGATGCATTGGTGATTAGTATTATGGAACACAAACTGAAGTCGCGTGAATGCGTCAACAACGGATTTGTCATTGACGACTTCCCAACGTACAGTGAGAAAACCTTGTCGGTGCACAAACAATTGGAGTTCCTGGAATCGCTCAATCCGGGACCTGAATATGTAATTGATCTTCAGGTTGGTCTCATCAGTTTCCTACGAGTATGCGATTGTCACTTTACCTGATGACCCCATGGTTCTCTAGAAGTAGTTTAAACGTTTGACCATAAAATCATACACATAACTGACGTATGATGCGATCAACTAGTATCCATTATGTTATGAAGTCTGATGGCCCATACGGCTACTGTTTGTTACTGTTTTGCTCTAACACCTATTCGGTTGCAAATTAACATCTTAAATCATTATTATTGAGTGGTTTGTCAGATGTGATGATTTGGAAGGCCCACTTGTGAAAAGTCAGGGCTTCGGCTGGATTCGAACCAGCGACAGAAACACCATGCCCAAACGCGGCAAGCGCTCTACCAGCTGAGCTACGAAGCCACGTCAGGAGCTCGGAATATTTCATATTTTGACCCTGTTATTGTGTGGAATCCACCAAATGGTCACGCAGAATGAAAGATTTGAAAGGATTTCTCATGCAGTTCACGCTGAAATACATTAACGCCCCTGTTGAGGAGCCCCATCTCCTAACGAAACACATCGATTAGCCGGCCCAGCTTGGGTGGTATGTTCGTGGGTGGTGGCATTGTAGCGAAAAGACGTCCAATAAGGCACAAACATTAGTAACTGGTGACGTAGTCGAGGTTTTCGATAATTCATCATCAGATCAATACAATTATATAGATTCAGCAAAATCAAAACAGTGTGTACACAAGACAAAGAGGTTTAGCAGAATGTCATTGGATCATACAGAGCGTTACAAATTATGCAGGCCTCGATAGGCTAGTCACTCAGAGAGCAAATCACCAGTGTTAATGATGGGTGGTTTGAAGTTCCACCCCTCTTTGTTGTTCTGTGAAATTACCTCGGTATCACGCCAACTCACCTCCTTGTATATTAATGACCTAATTGACCTAGTTTTATCGCTGGCATACAATCTAATGAAACGGAGTTCTTTGATAACACACCAAAAATTCGACCGCTGGAAGTGGGCTGTCATTGGCCAGCACATCATACACATGAGTGGTGATCGACGCTCTTCTTTTGCGTCACGTGCCCGGTAAGTGCGTGACCGATCGATTGTCGGTCGATAAACGCTGAAGGTCACGGATGTTTTAAACCCGGTCGCTCGTACGAATATTGTCAAATACGTAAGTGTTACATTTTGGTTCCGTCTTCGCGAGATTTCCTTTGATTGCATGAAAATCTAACTCTTTTACCCACATTAATATCTGCTTTGCCACCCACTCAACCCATTGTAAGTCACCCAACCTGTCACACGTCACCTAATACCGCGTAACTGTTTGTATGAAATAAAATAATGTCGCCTATATTCTAATTGCTTCACAATTCTGTCTTTATATTTTTTAGTCTTCGCTAAGTTTATTCCAGACATCACTTTTCAAATAACTTAAACACGCTAACCAGTCTGATAGATATGTTAAGTTCAATATTGTTGTTTGGACCCAACAGCACCGAAGGTGATTATGAACCATTTTCGAAATATCTGGTCAGTAACTTTTAGAAAATGCAATTACAAAGATGCTAACCTGTATATTAATGTCCCTTCTACGAAAAAAGGAAGCGAATTTTAAGGGGTTTGAGTGGTCACATATTACATCAACCATATTACGGACGTCCAAATCTTACTATCATTCGAGAGGTGTCGTTTCAGAAATGTAAAGCAGCATTTTCCCGAAACAAATTTTAGTAGAGCAGTCAAAAACGTAAATGCGCACGATTTATGGCCTGGCAAATTTCTCTGCATATTATCAAGTGCGTACTACAGAACAGGAGATTATAAAGCGGAAAACAGGGGTCAAATGTGAAACTAGACATATAAGGGAAACACACGGTGGATCTGTTCGCTAATCAGTCACTAACATCATTACCATGGGAGTGCTAAACTAACAAAAGAATCTTTCTGCACACAGAGGTGGACACCAACGTCTCAGAGCAACTGCCTCAGCATATCGTAACAACCGGGGCTTATCAGTTGCGTAAACAACTGTGAATGCCTGTGTGGAGATCCGTCTGGTGATGGCTCTCCATCATCATCATCCAGTGGACTTGGTGTTGAGCTTCTTCCTGGCGCTAGGTTGACCGATCTGGAGTACGCGGACGACATTGTCTTACTTAGCCCCTCTGCCGAAGACATGCTGAGTAGTCGAGGATTTGTTAATTTCAAGTTGAACATCACCCACAATTGATCGCAGCTGTCGCATTCCCATAGACTATCCAGTCGGCCCCTTTCGAAAAGAAGCACTAGACTCGAGTTTCGCTCTCATTAGAGCTCGTCAGTAGTGCATATCCTTGCCACTGCCGGGACTAGAACTCCGGCCTTGCTTTTCGTGAGTCAACCGTGTTTACCACTACGCCATTGACCTCACATTAGGCACGACCGAATTATTATGTGAACGCTCAACCACTTTCGCTTGTGAGTAATGATCAGGTTGCCCGATCGTCTCGAGAGGAGACACAGTTACTGCCTGTTAACTCCAATCGATAACCCCGCGATTAGGACTTCCTAGGCAGGTCGAAATCTCCGATCTCATTAAACCTGCTAGGCGATATTTTAGATTACTGGTGAGTAGTCGAGGATTTGGTTAATTTCAAGTTGAACATCACCCACAATTGATCGCAGCTGTCGCATTCCCATAGACTATCCAGTCGGCCCCTTTCGAAAAGAAGCACTAGACTCGAGTTTCGCTCTCATTAGAGCTCGTCAGTAGTGCAAATTTCGACCTGCCTAGGAAGTCCTAATCGCGGGGTTATCGATTGGAGTTAACAGGCAGTAACTGTGTCTCCTCTCGAGACGATCGGGCAACCTGATCATTACTCACAAGCGAAAGTGGTTGAGCGTTCACATATGATAATTCGGTCGTGCCTAATGTGAGGTCAATGGCGCAGTGGTAAACACGGTTGCCTCACGAAAAGCAAGGCCGGAGTTCTAGTCCCGGCAGTGGCAAGAACATGCACTACTGACGAGCTGAAATGAGAGCGCGGATCGAGTCTAGTGCTTCTCCGTTTCGAAACGGGCCGACTGGATAGTCTATGGGAATGCGACAGCTGCGATCAATTGTGGGTGATGTTCAACTTGAAATTAACCAAATCCTCGACTACTCACCAGTATGCTAAAATATCGCCTAGCAGGTTTAATGAGATCGGAGATTTCGACCTGCCTAGGAAGTCTTAATCGCGGGGTTATCGATTGGAGTTAACAGGCAGTAACTGTGTCTGCTCCGCTCGATAGGTTCGAGTTGAACATCACCCACAATTGATCGCAGCCGTCGCATTCCCATAGA
>LOND01000594.1:45829-60934 GCA_014220965.1 Paragonimus kellicotti | reverse complement strand
GTGGAACTGTCACCTGATAAAAAGAAAATACAACAATATATGCGTTGGACAACGAAAATGTACCCGATTTTCCGAGGGATTCAAGCTATATTGATGATCAACCTGCAGCCCGGATCTGTACAAAGTCGATATCCTTTGTAAGCGTATATGAAACGTTTGCCTGCAGTTCAGTGGCTCAGGTCTCCGTGAATCCACACTGTCGGTAGAGTTTCCCGCTTGCTACCGTATGACATATCCTGTTAGCTCCCACTGTAGGAATGTCATTCTATTTTGGCCTGAATATCTAATACCTTTCTGCAAAACTCACGATTGACTGATTGAAGTTGTTTTACTGGTAACGTCTTCTTGTTAAAAAGCTACCGCCTGGATCGTACACTAATTTGCTAATTAAAAACTGGAGGTTTATCGTAAGGCATTAGCCCGTAAAATAGCTCTTGAGCATCAATTTCATTGTTAGAACCACGACAATCGAGTTGCAGAGCCTAAGATGACAGACCAACAACAACAAAAGAGCCGTCCGTCAATGTGATAAGAATCAAGAAACTACTTACGCGACTAGACCAAAGGAAATCGAAATAAATTTCGTGTTGCGGTAGTTCATATGATGTATTTATTGTTTATGAGGTTACAACAAGCAAATGTTGACATCAGTTCGCTTTTTCTGTACCACTGGAATACAATTTCATCCATATGGATCAATAGTTTTATTGCATCATTTCCAGTGGATTACGTCTGCTGGAATTTGACAAAGAAAAGATTGTAACGAGACAAGGTATCCATATAAAACTGTGCGTCTTTTTCCCAAAGAACGAAGTTATGGAAAATAGCTAACGAGATGGAAAATCAAACGTTGAGTGAGAGAGTTGATAATCTTATAATAATTTGTGTTGGGTAATTTGAGGTCATCGATTACAGTTAAGTGGAACCCGATGCATATAATAGAGTATGCTTGTATCAAAAGAAAGTGTGTAAACAAAGTGGATTCATTAAATAACAAACACAAATTTTGCAGTACTTATCGCCTTTCATCGAAAGGGCTGTGAAACAGGGATGGACCACAAATATCCAGAAGGCTGACAACACTACAAAAAATGGCTAAAGTCTCTCACTTGTATATGTATAATATACTCCGGCCCGTTTTCCAGCGAACGCAACATTTCTAGCTGGTCTTCAATGGACATGTTTAGCTCGCTGTGTGTGGGCAGGCCATCCAGCACGTAGCCCCGTTCCACACATGTTGGGCTGGTAATTGTGGTGCGGATCAAATCCAATATGAGATGGTCGGGAAGATCCAGACCGGAGTTTAGCGTAGCTCGAATGCGCCTGCCCAGTTCCGCCGTCTGCCCGCATCTCGGCCGGGATCTCCGCATTCGCCGGATCATTCGTGATCAATGATCGGCATTGAACTTGGGGATAAAAGCACAGTTTTCTAGAAGTCCTAAACTGACATAAGGGTAAGTGAAAAAAGCTAACCTAACGGCATATTCGACACTGAAAACCGTAGACACTTTTTAAACATTCTGAAGAACAGAAACACTCATCCGAAACTTACTAGTGTTTTCCTACAGAATGCAGAAACTGGAGAATTCAGACGCATAAAAATATGCAGTGTCTAAGTCATAATTTTGGAGCGTCTTACTATTCTGGATAGACTTTACCCAGTAGGTCAAAAAATAGTGGTGCAATAACTTTAATTCCGATCTACACAGTTATTTTCTGACCGGTAGTCAAATCGACACATGTGGCAATACCAGTTTCATGAGTCACCATTTATTCGAGCTCAGCGTTTAGAGTGTAAACGTCTTTTCATTAAATAAGGTGATATGTATATCCGCTTAGACGATCAGATTGGTGAAGCTTTATGGAAGAACTTCAGTAGCCAACACCCTGCACAGGGACACTATCATATCTTTTAATGAGGAAACGTTCTCAATTAGATTACGAAGCCCGGTGAACAGCCAAAATCCTAAAGCTATCACCCCCAGCCATCATAATCACTAACGACTTCAAACTGTCTTTCCGCTTGACGAAAATAAACTTGGGTGTTTAAGGTAGATATTTGATTACATATCGGCGTTCAGCCGTACACACCGGGCAGCAACAAACAAGTTTGCAACAATGAAGCTGAAAAACGAATATATCGAATGTTTGATGTACCCCTCAAAATATGACACGTAAAAAGCACTGCCTCGATAGTGGCCTTATTTGTTCGTCGTTCCACACATCTGCGGACAATTTCCAGTTTGTTAGTATGGGCCGCCGAATTTCAATTCTCACCTAAGGCTGATAGTTCACTCAAACCTATCACTGTAAATGAACCCTAAGCCATTATTTAGCGCTCGTTACTGGCCGACTGAAATATGCCTACTTCTTTTAGCGATCAACTCACTAGTACTTCACCAGAGTTTATCCGTTCTGACGGATTTTTCTCTACACTAGACATCTTTCTGCTAATAAATTCGAAGGACATGACGCTAGCACCTGTAAAGGGATTGGATTGGACAAACACATCGATACGAAGTCAACCAGTGATTCGCAGAAGGATACGGCCAATCAGTGTCGACAACGCGAACAGACTGGTATGTCCGCACGGGGACCAATCAGGATGGCACGCTGCTCCAGCATCGGATTTTGTTATAACGAGCATCGGAGTAAAACAACTTGTTTAAGTGCGTCACGCATTAAAACAAACGAGCTACAAGCGGAGTTAAGCCAACCAATAAGAAAGCTCGAGCGTCAGTACCAATCGTGATTCTTCATTTTACTGATGCATCTTGTCTATAAAATAACCAATAGAAACTCAATAACTGAGATTTGTAAGATATCCGCACCAAATTTAGTACGAATGAAGTCAAACAGTTTGGGCGTCGTGTTTAACATGTTATTGATTACAACTTGCTCATAACGTTGTGTTATTCTCAATCCATTTATCAATAACACTGAGATTTGCTTTGTGCCACGTGGTCTGACTTTTGCTCTCGTTCCGGAAGGTAGCGATTTTTCAACAGCACCGGACTAAAGGTAACCGAAGTTCGCTTTGATTGACCAAGAACACGTTCCTCGCTTCCCCTTTCATTAGTGCACCAAGAAAGGCTGGGTCTGGTCAGTGTCTATTGTGGCCTCGGGTGTCGAGCAATCCAATAGTGACGTGAAATATTCTGGAAAAAATGTTATCAAATGAAAGGAGAGGTAAAAATTTAGTTAAAGCAGAAGTTATTCAGAAATGTCAATAATATTATGGGTGCGGGCACAACAGTGATTACAGCACGCCGCTGTGTCAGACAGCGTTTGGTGACCGCTAACTTCCTGACACTGTAGACGACATTCACAAACGTTGCTTAGTTAACCAGGCTAAACAGTTCCAGGATCAAACTGTAACGTGTATATCTGGCAAATTGAGGCAGTAAAAGTGCGCATATACTCGATTGTCCTCGATTTGTTTACTTGGATAAAAATTTTCAAATTTCTTTTGTGAATATCGCTGTCCAGCATCCACGAACTTTCCGTCGCATATTGCGTGCACTGCAGTATGACGGATCTCTTTCTCATGAGATGCGTTGATTGAAAAATATCCCCAGTCCAACTGACTGTTTTAATTTAAGATTTCCGGTGTGGCTTTTAGATTGTCCGGATGTTTTACAGCCATTCACATTTATTCGTAGCTGTCGCATTCAGTTCTGAAATCGATGAGTCGGAAACTTTGTCTTCATACGGAATGTGTGTTCCAGATTTAAGTAACTTTATGTGATTTCGGTTACTGAAACCTTATAAAAGCTAGTTCATCTATACAAATACCTGTTTTGTTAGCTCTGTTGTCGCTGATTTGCCTGTGAAAGTGTAAGCACACAAACTATCCTCTCAAACTTAGGTGAACGGTTTTATCTATCAGCACACCATATACAATCGAACCCAGTGTATATCGAATAAGAACACTGTCTCACAAACATCATACTCTTGCCTTCAGTCAAACATTATAGTGTCTGTTTGACACCGAATCCAAGGTTTGATTTTCACTATTGTATTTAAAGTTAATAGTCCTATTCTAGCCAAACTATACCATTCGTCGGCAGTTTTTTTTTGTTAACTTCGGTTTTAGAATTATCTCACCCAAACAACCATTGTCAGCAGTGAGTTTTGTTCTCGTGTCATCCCACTGAGCTACGACTTCTGAGTCCGATTACCTATGACGGTCTACTCTTAAGCAACGGCGAATTCGTGCTTTTGGGTCGGTGGTGTCCGTTGATCTGCTGTTGAGTTCATTGCTTTTGGTACAACTAAATCCGATTTCTACAGGTGCCTACGGCGTTATAATCCATAGCCAATGTTTTTGCTCGTCAGGCAGATTTGGTAACTGGCATATACATGTGCGTGCCCTACTTGACCACATTCCTTCACTTCTATTGTAGACGCTGCTCTACAAATTAAACGTGATGTCCCTTAATCCCAATGTACCAACAAGTGAGCTGTTCCCAGATGATGAGCTCAAGGCAGCGACTGGTCCTACTGTGCCGCTCTGCGGTTGTCAAAAGCATGCCCTAGGTGGCTTGGAGGTAAGCGCATTAGTCACCTATCGACTACCTCTGTTTATTGCAGCCCATGGAGGAACTGTGGTTAGAAAAGCCACCCCGCGTGGTTATATTAGGCAAGCCTTGTGTCGGTAAAACCACATTGGCGAAGCGGCTGTGTGCCCTCTGGGGTTGTCAACTCATCAACGGTGAGCGTGTTTATCCCAACCATAAGACATTATAGTGATATGAATAATTTTTGATTGACGAACGACGTGTACTTGTTATGTTGGCATTGCATCAGGCTAAGATTCAGTTAATCTACCCGCTCTCGAATTGTACACCGGTGGGCACATATTTACGAAAAGCTAAGATCGTCATGGTTACACAGCCGGTTCAAACTGCACTGTTCCATGATAAGTGTATTTCGTTCCTGTTTGATTTTTTAGAACAGTAGTCCGAAGTTGGTGATATTGTCTCCGGTATACAACCATGAGAAAAGAAGAAGAACCATTCATGCATTAAAAGTATGAGAGAGGTATGAGATGGGACTTGTTATGCAAAAATCGTAAGACCAGACTTGGATAGTCAGCATCGACATCTTACAAAAAACAGCCGGATTGCAAGTGAGAATGGATTACTGCCTGCAAGAAAACGGCTACCGTGTGACTTTCTCTGATCTGCTACTTTGGTTGCACTTACTTCACAAACACTTCAGACAAATCATCGCAGTGAACTCGAATAATTACTATATACTCTAACTTCCCTAACCGACGACTTTTGGTCGAGATCAACAGGTTGAGAAGACGAACACGATCCACCGCGAATAATTCGTTGGTAGTTTTTTCGTTAACTCACCGTCCTCCTATCTCGAACCTTGGGCTTTGGCACCGAAGAATAAGGTTCGGTGTGACAGATGAGTAGCTTGTATCTTTAGCACATGACCCAAAAAATCCTAATGATCCAGAGAATCATTTCGCTAGGTCCTCTGAATCGAATACACTCAAGCAAATAAGAAGTCGCACCCCACGGAAAACTAAAAAGTGGTACATTTTAAGATTTATTACACTCCAAGGACCTGGGCAAAGGATTCATTTATAAGTAGTATATAAATTAATAATATTTTTTAAAACTAAAATTAAGTAGAGCTATCCGGAGCAGTGCGCACGCTGTTTGGCGTGGAATGTCTATCTATATTTACGCGGATTCCTTATGTGTAATATCCTTTATATGCAGCGCCTTTCAAAATGTTTTCATAAGCCGCGTGTCTCGATCTGGTCATAAAACTTGAATTCCACTATTACACCTACCCAAATTATGGGAGGTCTCAAAATTGTTGACTATATAACACAACCGATCTTGGACTTTTTTTTAACATTTTCAGTCTTTAAATTTAGTACACGAAATGGACAAAGTTGTAGTCATTGCATTTTCTCAATGAGCTTCCATCGTATAACAGTTTGGTTAGTCTTAGAGTTTTCAACTCTATAACTTCGTTTGCCAAGGTATGAACAAAAGCAGATCATCACAACATTTTTTCTCTGATGTCTGTCAGTTTCTTGCTCGATTCAACTAAATAAGTAAATAGTTACATTATTCATAGACTTCTGTCTGAAAGAGTTATCGTGGTTTATAGTTCGCACAAATGAGACTGCATTTTGCAGTCCCTTCCTGTATTGTAACGAAGTGCGGTTAAGGTGGTATACACGCCCTAGCTCATAATTACCAGTCAGCTGAAGCCGACCTGCTGAATACCACTGATCGTGGTAACTGACAGCATATTCCAATTATGAATAAGATGCATCAAAAGGATAAATTCACTCCCCTATAACAAAGGATAGAAAGATATTTATGATACTATGCATCCGCAATCTCTACGGACGCTAACACCAAGTGTCTCTTTGTCCACACACAGGTTTTGGCAAAATGAAGGCACACTGAAGTTTTCGGGTTCGCATCTGGCTTGATATAAAATTTTCATATTAGTAGATTGGAAGATCAAAACACCCTGAATGACCCCTAAAATAATTTAATTTAGGGTCCACGGCAATTTTACGGTTGATAGTTCTATCATTATAAGAATCCGATGAATGCTTCTAATTGGAAACAAAATTGAAGATTTGAACGTTATCTAGCGAGTGACCGTGCTGTGACACTCTCATTTAAACAGTTTGGATGGAAACTAAGATATTCACGGAGGACTATTCTTCAATCTATATTGACTGGAATTATTTAGTATAGTACATTTTGCCTTAGATTTGCTCCATGTCCATTCAGTTGGGTTGAACTTCATTGCGCATCAAAATCAGCCTCAGCTTATCCTCAGTCGAGAATATATCAGACAGTGTGTGATCGCGACGTATCTACAGACCATTAAGAATGAACTCGGCCTAGTTGCACATGGTCAGTCATTCGCATTCCACCTCCTGTAGAATCACCACCTATATCCGTTGCAGATCAACAACCTCGCCAACTTGCTCAGCCAATCGATTGTCAATTGACTTTCTTCCTTGCCATCTCAGACCAGGAACAAGAACTGAATCTAGTTATTTTGCTTGCTGAAGAGCCTACCGAACTTATAAGTTTCACGAACTCCACCATACATTAATCACTGCATTATAATGAGTGTGACACCAATGAAACTGAAGGTACCTTACGAAATGCTTCCTGAAGTTCGCTGAGGCACTGTCATTTAGGCACATGTGCCTGTCTCTATGTTCACAGAGAATTCGTTTTGACCCTGCGGCTGCCCACATAATCGGTCGACTAAGCAAACTAGGCATGTCCCCGATAACCGGCGTGTGGAGGTTCGTCCTAGTGAACGACAGATAACTATTGGTTGCCAATGGTGTGATAAAAACGATTCCAAGCGAGATTACCATGAGCTTTATTACCTGTGGACTCATGCTCTTGGAAAATGATGTCGCGCTCTTTCTGATCCTTTGTCACCGCGAGCTGGGTGACGCAAACTATACTGTCTGTCTCCCTCATAAGGTGGTCTGTACAATCCAGTAGTTCATTAACTCTCTCTCGTGATCCGGAAGCTCCATATACATAAAGTGAAAAACCTATTCATACGACCTCTCAGACTTATACTCAACATAGCTACACTCATAATATCTTGGTGTGCAGGCTTGTACATGACTTCTATATAGATATGTACTCTTCACTCAGTATACGTCGGATCGTACCTTTATGTGATGATCCGGTTAGATCTCTTGACCCTTTCCTGTCTCTCAGAAAAGAGCTATGTAGTGGACACATTCATGTGCAGTACACTCTCTTCTTACCCATATAGCCCAATGTTCCCTCTATACATCACGAACAATTTAGAACAATTCGTGGAATCTCGCTCTCGCTCTCTATGATACATATTATTCTTTCTTTATGTGCTCTAATAATCTGACATGTCTTCAAAGGTGCTCATTCGCACCATATTTCGTCTCACTTAGCTTAGTATTATACGTTCAGGGTTTCTCGTATGTCTGCAACTTCTCCTGGTATACTGTGAATCAATGCTTAGACAACAAAACGTGGTTTACCGAACAATCCCATAGAAGTTGCAACGATCCGTGGTTATAGGCAGTCTATCAAGGCAATGGTAAACCTCATGGTTCCGGCGGAACAAGACGGGATATTGAGGGTTTATGCGGATCAAATCGGTTCTGTACACAACAAGTTAATGATTAATAAAAATGTAGAACTTACAACCGAGCGGAGTCTGCGCACAGAAATCAGTCGTTAGCATTTGTCATCTTATGAAGCAGTAGCCTAAACAATTAAAGTGAGCGATGTAAAAGCAGACAAATCGGAGTTCATCATGTCTATAAGAGTAAAGGTAACTGGTTATTTGCACGTTCTCACTAACACGAGGGCTGTGCGGTAGTTCGAGTTTCTGAGACGCCGTTTTGTTGCCACATTATTCGTAAACTTTTAAGTAGTCAAAAATTCTTTCTCACTGATTCTGTCCAGAATCAGATAGTCTGCTTTCGTTTATTCGACATCAATCCATTTAACTAAAAATGGCTGTCAAACGACTAAATTAGAAAAACGATTTATCGCATAATTACTTCAGCAGGCTTGAATTGTAGGTCAGTAGGTGTCGAAATTAATCTCCAGAGTTGTCGAGTTGATATAAACGGGCTATAATATTTTGTGTGCCTGATGATTAGCCACAGAAAACCACTATTGGTCCATGACCTGTAGAACGGAGGTGAGGGTTGTAATTGAACACATCGGCTTGATATTGGAAATTCGATATCAGTGGGGTAGAAAGCGGTGTTGAGCAAAAGACTATGGGATTCGATGCTGTTATGAGTTTAGTTTAGTGTTTACGTCGGTTCCTCGAAAGGTAATTATTGAACGGGCCACTCAAACATTCTGAGAATGACTGTGTGGACAAGGAACCTCTATACTACGGCACAATCGTAGATTTTTATACTTTCCGACAACCATGGACGGAAACGTCCTTCCAGTCAAGTCCTAACATTGCATTAACCTGTCTTTCGCGTTTTGGATTGCCAGATTTCTCCAACAACTACGATGGTATAGTGTGATCTCATCAGCATTTTTTGTACCCAGCAGGGGATTGCTCAGGCTGGACATTACCCTATCATTTACATCCTGTGGGACATCTTTCACTTTATCACAGATCTGCAGAAAATTATCGTGAACGATCAAGCCTATTTTCTTCAGTTTCAACCCGAAGCGGGCTCTCCAGCAATGCCACCAACCTCTAGGTGCTTTAGACTCTTGCATTTTGAGCATTCTGACGAAATAAACCATTTTTTTTCGTAAATAACGCTCTCAACAAAACGTACTTTACTACATCTTTCACGCATTCGCACATCACATTAGAAAACAACTTCGTCGAACTCACTGAATCTGTTATACTCGTAAATATCGTCTATTTTGAAACAATCGAGTTTCCACAGATTGTTTAATAAGAACTTTATTGAGTATAACATTTTGGACCGTGGATTTGGTTACTGTGTTGACGTCGCATGTAGTCCCGATAATTTTGTTGTTGTTGAAAATCTGTAACTTTCCGCCAATCCAGCGCCTTTTACTCAATGCTCAGCAGATTATTGCGCAAATGAGGTTGAATAAATCACGAATAACCCCGACGCTCAAAGTTTCGAGACTATCCGGCTGTGCTCGTCCAGGTGTCATGTTACCTCTATCCAATTAACATCGAACAGGTATCAGTGCTGTACACTCATTTACCTGTTGACGCTAGGTAACTTCAAAAAGCAATCAATGACCTTGTGCTCACAAATTTGGCTGACCAATTCGAGCTGATGCAATGTCCGACCAAAATCTAAACCGTAAACTTAGTACTACACTGGACAGCCATGGATGTACAGAAAGTGTGAGAGGTGTTACGAGTGAGCGTGGGAATATCTTGAGATGTGTTACTTTTCAGGGTCTTAAATTTTGCTACCAAGAAACCACTGAAGACTTCTAGAATGGGACCGGAAAGTCTAAAAGGATGTGGGGTCGGGCGAACCGAGAAGACCAGTCAAGAATAACGCTACGAGTGAATAAAGACGTGTTGCTGATATACGAGATCGACGTGCGAACGAGCGATAAAACGAAACTTCAATACAGCAGAACAGAAACCAAGCGCGCGACGTGAGTTGTGCGTTCCAGTGCATGTAGTATCTGTTAGTACTTCCACTCGTTCAGGCAAATGTTCAAGCGCACACAAAAGTTTGTAACAAAAAGAGTGCAGATAACATGAAACAAACGTAGAAAACGACGAACAAATAAAGCTCATTTATAAGGGAGTACTTTACCATAGAAAAAGTGTCCATGTTTTTGAGCGGGCTACATTAAGAAACATATTAAATATTGTTGATGAGTAGTAGGGGATTTGGTTAATTTCAAGTTGAACATCACCCACAATTGATCGCAGCTGTCGCATTCCCATAGACTTTCCAGTCGGCCCCTTTCGAAATATATTCGTTTTCAGCGTTCCATCGTTGCCAACTTGGGGTTTATTTGACTTGGCCCGATGTATTACGGGGCTGAACGCCGATATGTAATCAAATATCTACCTTAAACACCCAAGTTTATTTTCGTCAAGCGGAAAGACAGTTTGAAGTCGTTAGTGATTATGATGGCTGGGGGTGATAGCTTTAGGATTTTGGCTGTTCACCGGGCTTCGTAATCTAATTGAGAACGTTTCCTCATTAAAAGATATGATAGTGTCCCTGTGCAGGGTGTTGGCTACTGAAGTTCTTCCATAAAGCTTCACCAATCTGATCGTCTAAGCGGATATACATATCACCTTATTTAATGAAAAGACGTTTACACTCTAAACGCTGAGCTCGAATAAATGGTGACTCATGAAACTGGTATTGCCACATGTGTCGATTTGACTACCGGTCAGAAAATAACTGTGTAGATCGGAATTAAAGTTATTGCACCACTATTTTTTGACCTACTGGGTAAAGTCTATCCAGAATAGTAAGACGCTCCAAAATTATGACTTAGACACTGCATATTTTTATGCGTCTGAATTCTCCAGTTTCTGCATTCTGTAGGAAAACACTAGTAAGTTTCGGATGAGTGTTTCTGTTCTTCAGAATGTTTAAAAAGTGTCTACGGTTTTCAGTGTCGAATATGCCGTTAGGTTAGCTTTTTTCACTTACCCTTATGTCAGTTTAGGACTTCTAGAAAACTGTGCTTTTATCCCCAAGTTCAATGCCGATCATTGATCATTCAGCCAGCGAAATGATCCCGGCCGAGATGCGGGCAGATACGGAACTGGGCAGGCGCATTCGAGCTACGCTAAACTCCGGTCTGGATCTTCCCGACCATCTCATATTGGATTTGATCCGCACCACAATTACCAGCCCAACATGTGTGGAACGGGGCTACGTGCTGGATGGCCTGCCCACACACAGCGAGCTAAACATGTCCATTGAAGACCAGCTAGAAATGTTGCGTTCGCTGGAAAACGGGCCGGAGTATATTATACATATACAAGTGAGAGACTTTAGCCATTTTTTGTAGTGTTGTCAGCCTTCTGGATATTTGTGGTCCATCCCTGTTTCACAGCCCTTTCGATGAAGGCGATAAGTACTGCAAAATTTGTGTTTGTTATTTAATGAATCCACTTTGTTTACACGCTTTCTTTTGATACAAGCATAGCTCTAGTTCGATCACTGCATCGGTCGGTTTGCTGTCACTTTAACTGTAATCGATGACCTCAGATTACCCAACACAAATTATTATAAGATTATCAACTCTCTCACTCAACGTTTGATTTTCCATCTCGTTAGCTATTTTCCATAACTTCGTTCTTTGGGAAAAAGACGCACAGTTTTATATGGATACCTTGTCTCGTTACAATCTTTTCTTTGTCAAACTTCCAGCAGACGTAATCCACTGGAAATTGATGCAATAAAACTATTGATCCATTCTGTTCGGAATGGATGAAATTGTATTCCAGTGGTACAAAGAATTTTAAGCGAACTGAATGTCAACACTTGCTGTTGTAACTTCGAAGAAGCCGTATACTTTACTCATGTTGTTACGTTCTAACTCAGTGGGATTCATATGAACTACCGCAACACGAAATTTATTTCGATTTCCTTTGGTCTAGTCGCGTAAGTAGTTTCTTGATTCTTATCACATTGACGGACGGCTCTTTTGTTGTTGTTGGTCTGTCAACTTAGGCTCTGCAACTCGATTGTCGTGGTTCTAACAATGATCGCTCAAAGTATCTCTATAGACTGAGCTATTTTACGGGCTAATGCCTTACGATAAACCTCCAGTTTTTAATTAGCAAATTAGTGTACGATCCAGGCGGTAGCTTTTTAACAAGAAGACGTTACCAGTAAAACAACTTCAATCAGTCAATCGTGAGTTTTGCAGAAAGGTATTAGATATTCAGGCCAAAATAGAATGACATTCCTACAGTGGGAGCTAACAGGATATGTCATACGGTAGCAAGCGGGAAACTCTACCGACAGTGGATTCACGGAGACCTGAGCCACTGAACTGCAGGCAAACGTTTCATATACGCTTACAAAGGATATCGACTTTGTACAGATCCGGGCTGCAGGTTGATCATCAATATAGCTTGAATCCCTCGGAAAATCGGGTACATTTTCGTTGTCCAACGCATATATTGTTGTATTTTCTTTTTATCAGGTGACAGTTCCACACATCTGCGGACAATTTCCAGTTTGTTAGTATGGGCCGCCGAATTTCAATTCTCACCTAAGGCTGATAGTTCACTCAAACCTATCACTGTAAATGAACCCTAAGCCATTATTTAGCGCTCGTTACTGGCCGACTGAAATATGCCTACTTCTTTTAGCGATCAACTCACTAGTACTTCACCAGAGTTTATCCGTTCTGACGGATTTTTCTCTACACTAGACATCTTTCTGCTAATAAATTCGAAGGACATGACGCTAGCACTGTAAAGGATTGGATTGGACAAACACATCGATACGAAGTCAACCAGTGATTCGCAGAAGGATACGGCCAATCAGTGTCGACAACGCGAACAGACTGGTATGTCCGCACGGGGACCAATCAGGATGGCACGCTGCTCCAGCATCGGATTTTGTTATAACGAGCATCGGAGTAAAACAAGTTGTTTAAGTGCGTCACGCATTAAAACAAACGAGCTACAAGCGGAGTTAAGCCAACCAATAAGAAAGCTCGAGCGTCAGTACCAATCGTGATTCTTCATTTTACTGATGCATCTTGTCTATAAAATAACCAATAGAAACTCAATAACACTGAGATTTGTAAGATATCCGCGCATCAAATTTAGTGCAATGAGTAAAAACGTTTGTGTGCGTCGTGTTTAACCGTTGATTGATGTTTCTAACTTGCTCATAACGTTGTGTTATTCTCAATCCATTTATCAATAACACTGAGATTTGCTTTGTGCCACGTGGTCTGACTTTTGCTCTCGTTCCGGAAGGTAGCGATTTTCAACAGCACCGGACTAAAGGTAACCGAAGTTCGCTTTGATTGACCAAGAACACGTTCCTCGCTTCCCCTTTCATTAGTGCACCAAGAAAGGCTGGGTCTGGTCAGTGTCTATTGTGGCCTCAGGTGTCGAGCAATCCAATAGTGACGTGAAATATTCTGGAAAAAATGTTATCAAATGAAAGGAGAGGTAAAAATTTAGTTAAAGCAGAAGTTATTCAGAAATGTCAATAATATTATGGGTGCGGGCACAACAGTGATTACAGCACGCCGCTGTGTCAGACAGCGTTTGGTGACCGCTAACTTCCTGACACTGTAGACGACATTCACAAACGTTGCTTAATTAAGCAGTTAAGCATCTCATCTCTTGTGGCCAAGTCTTTGCCTGATCACATCCTAGCTTTACCCAAATGTTGATGGTCAGTATATAGTGTCTACTCTCAGTCGTCATACAAAGCACGTTACGGAATTATCGCATACTGTATTCTTAATTTTGTTAGCTTGTTTGAAAGTTTCGGAAATACGTGGTGGTCTATTTTCGTTTTGTTTACGTGATCAACCCGCACAATGTGGGCTGAGTGATGATGTCAACTACTGTACTTCTGATATTTGTTGCGAACAGGCTAATTTCTCAAACCCTACAACTAAGGCGATCAGACAGAGGTATTGTACAACTCTCCTTTAGGCGATAACTAGATGTCATTAAAACACCACAAATGAGACGGACAAATGACTCGAAGGCAACATATCTCTTTGCTATTCTCAATGGTATCTCATCGGCAGTATCACAGACTAACCTGATAGCACTGTTTGAATGCGTAGAACAGCTCACAGTATCAAGTGGACTATTTGTAATCAGGAGAGCGGGAGTGGAAATACCCCAGTCCTGAGAAGGTCGGAAGCGCACTCCGTAGAGACCTTTCCCGTCATTTACTTTTTCAGCATGATCTGCGTGCCTTCAAATGACGAGCAGGAAAATTTCGTTCCCCTGCTCTATGTCGCTCAGCTTGCTACTAGGAAGAAACTAATCCAATGTCGTTTGATCAGGACGGTCCTCCCACTTGACTTGAGCTTGACAGGTTGTTTGTCATTGTCCCCGCGTTTCAAAGACCGAAGCGTATGGAAGACTATACTCGTGATCTGTCCTGAATCTAGTCACGTCAGACGGTAGTTACGTTATTTAACAGACATTGACTAACGAACCGCGAGCGACATCGGATAATACAGAAAAAGAACGAGCGTGGATAACAGCCTACTGTGAGTACAGGTTGTTTATCAAAAATGCATGAAGGTCTTTCAGAGAGTGAAGTCGCCTTTAACTGACTAATGGGAATTCTATTTGCATCTGTGACTGAACTACACAGGACGATCTCCATGTAGTACAATGCTTCTTATGCTGAAATGTATCATCCAAAGCATTGAGGTCATGGGATGGACATGCTTATAACAGCCTCTCATCATTAGTGCGTGTCATGAAACACCAAACCTATCGAACGACTGTTTCACTTATGGGGCGAGATGATCGCGTTGGACCGTCAGATCGCCTACTGATACGTGGATTTTGGATAATACACCGGTGGTCACGATCAGCTGCTGAACGATCGAAATGTTCTTTCTTGGAGAAGACAGCAGTGCCTCAATC